>ML106607.1:14112-57110 GCA_003697995.1 Taxidea taxus jeffersonii | reverse complement strand
TCACCAAGTAACACTGGGCAAGTCACTCACTTTATCAGGTTGGATGCGTTACCTCAGCTATAAGAATGGCAGGGTCAGCAATGGGATCTTAAGGCCCTGTCCAGCTCTAATACTCTAGGATATTTGCAGCTATTTTTCTATCTCTTCTTCCTTCCATGAACATCCATGGCATATTTTGTCTCTTAATCTAAGAAAATACATTGTTCCTTTGATTTGGAATGAGCCATATTTAGGAAACCACATGGTGTCCATATTTCTCTCAAGTGATTTTGTATTATTCAAGTTTTATTTTATACAACTGTGCATCCTTTAGAATCTGTTTTTTTTTCCTCATACTGTTTCCATCATGTGGCAACACCCACATGATTGTTTGTGTGTGTGCATATGTGGGTGTGTATATAGAAAGAACTGAATTCAACTGTGATCTCAACAACTTTTGAATATACTTTTTAAAAAAAGATTGCTTCTTTTTGAGTAGGATTGCTGACTCAGGATGAGGATTTTTTTTCTTTTCTAAAGCCAGTCAACACTTTAACACTGAAGACCCATACATGCATGTTATATCAAGACCTAGAGGCAGAGAAAGAGAAGCAGCAAAATAGGTGCGTGAAAGAGTAACATTTTATACATCTATCACTAGCATGGAAGAAGATGAAGGTGGGAAGAGATGGAAGAAAGAAGAGAGTGTTATTCCATCCTAATCAAGAAAACTCTTCAGGTGAGTGAAGCTTTAAAAATATTACATAAGGTGTGTTTCTAGGACACCCTTACATTGATAACACTTAGAATATTTGTTAAAATGTAGATTTTCAAGGCCCCCAACCTGGACCTACTGAATTTAGAGGGGATGAGACCTGGGTACCTAGATTGTCAAAAGGCTCCTAACTTTGTCCATTCTCACCACTTGTTGTCAACATTACATTGGAGGTCTTGGTCAATGCAGTGACTTAAGTAAAAGAAAAGAAGTTAGAAAGATATAATGATTGGAAAACAAGAATAAAATTATGATTACTTATATATGTTATGGTAGTGTACACACAGAATCTATAAGAATCCAGACTATTAGAAATAATAAGTGAATTTGACAACATCACTGATATAATAGCAGTATAAAACAACAACCTTGTTTCAACACATTGACAAAATTAGAAATTTAATTTAAAAAGAACCATTTACAATTGTATCATAACCATCAAATGCCTATGAATAAATCTCACAAAAGGTGAGCAGGACCTCTACATGAAAAAATATAAAATATTCAAAGAAAGAAATTAAGAAGAGTAAATAAATGAGGAGGGATGACTAAACCATTCTCATGCTCATGGATTAAAGGACACACTATGTAAAGGCATCAGTGTTTTCAAATTGGTCTATAGAGTCAATGAAATCCCAGTTAAAATTCAAGCTTTTTTAAATTTTAAAGTGACAAACTGATTCTAAAATTTGTATTAAAATGCAAAGGGATAAGACTAGTTTTATCATGACAACTAAGAAAATAGCTAGAGGATTTACAATAGAAGATATCAAGACATTATAAAGGTATAGAATTCAAAAACAAAGTAGGATAACTAGACAAATGGAAGAGAACAGAGAATATAAAAATAGACCCATATATAAAGTCACCTGATTATGACAAGAGTCTCACTGCAGTTTTGTGAGGGAAAGATGGACTTTTCAATGAATATTGCTTGATCACTTAGATATTCATATGATGGAAAACAAACCTTTATCCCTATCTCACACCACACACAAATTCAATTCCAAATGGATCATGGACCTAAGTGTGAAAGGGAAACAATAAGGTTTCTAGAAGAAAATTTTTTCACAGAAGTATATTTTATGACCAAAGTAAAGATTTGTTTTTAAGATTTTATTCATTTATTTGACAGAGAGAGACAGCAAGAGAGGGAACATAAGCAGGGGGAATGGGAGAGGGAGAAGCAGATTCCCCATTGAGCAGGGAGCCTGATGCAGGGCTCCATCTCAGGACCCTGGGATCATGACTTGAGCCCAAGGCAGAAGCTTAATGACTAAGCCACCCAGGTGCCCCAGAAGCAAAGATTTTTAAACAGGACATGAAAAGCACCCACAATAAAAGAATAAACAGGTATGTTGATGCTACTAATGTTAAGAACTTTCATTCATCACAAGACAAAATAAAAAATGTAACATACCAAAATATGTGGGATGCAGCTAAAACAGTGCTGATAGGGGAATTTATAGCACTAAATGTTCATATAAGAGAAGAGGAAATTCTCATATCAATAATCCTACCTCAAGAACTTAGAAAAAGAAGAGGAAAATAAATCTAAAGTAAGTAGAAGGAAGGAACTAATAAAGATAAGACCAGAAGTCAGTGCAATTGGAAATATGGAAACAATGAAAAAGTAAATGAAACAAAAAGCTCATTCTTCAAAAAAAAATTAAATTAACTTCTAACAAGCATAACAAAGATAAAAATAGAGAGCATACAAATTACCAGTATCAGAAATCAAATAGAGATAATAACTATAGATCCTACATTTATTAAAAGGATTTTAAGAGAACACTACAAACATCTTTGTGCTCATATATTCAACAACTCAGTAGAAATAAACTACATGTGATTTTTTTAATCTTTTTTTTTTTTTTTTTTTTTTAGTTAACATACAATGTATTATTTGCCTACATTTATTCTTAAATAAAGAAAAGACATGGGTGCTTGGCTAGCTCAGTGGGTGAAGCATGTTACAAATCTCACGATCGTGAGGTCCAGCCCTATCCTGAGTGTGGAGATTACTTTAAAAATAAAATCTTAGGGGTACCTGGGTGGCTCAGTCAGTTAAGCATCCTTGGGTCATGATCCCAGGGTCCTAGGATGGAGCCCATCCCATCAAACTCTTTATTCTGTGGGGAGTCTACTTCTCCCTCTGCTCCTCCCCTGCTCATGCTCTCTCTCTCTCTCAAATAAATACATAAAATCTTTTAAAAATTAAATAAAATCTTTAAAAAAAATAAAGAAAGACATCATTGGGGGAGTCGAAAGGCAAGCCACAGAATGGGAGAAGATACTTTCAGATTTGTATGACAAAGGACTTAAAACAAGGATCTCTAAAATAGTAAGGAAAAGACAGACAACACAACTTGATTTCTTTTTTTAATGGGCAAAAGACTTGAATAGGCACTTCTCACACAAGAAAATCCAAATGTCCAGTAAACATAAGAAAAGATGCTCAAGAGGTGCCTGGGTGGCTCAGTGGGCCTTCGGCTCAGGTCATGATCCCAGAGTCCTGGGATCGAGCCCCGCATCAGGCTCTCTGCTCAGCAGGGAGCCTGCTTCCTCCTCTCTCTCTGCCTGCTTCTCTACCTGCTTGTGATCTCTGTCTGTCAAATAAATAAATAAATAAAATCTTAAAAAAAAAAGGGGGCGCCTGGGTGGCTAAGTGGGTTAAGACTGCCTTCAGCTCAGGTCATGATCCCAGGGTCCTGGGATCGAGCCCCACATCAGGCTCTCTGCTTAGCAAGGAGCCTGCTTCCCTTCATCTCTCTCTGCCTGCCTCTCTGCCTACTTGTGATCTCTGTCTGTCAAATAAATAAATAAAATCTTTAAAAAAAAAAAAAAGAAAGAAAAGATGCTCAAAATCATTACTTAAAGGTAAATTCAAATAAAGATCTCAATGACATGTCATTGTACATCTGCCACTCTGGCTAAAACTTTAAAGTCATTCAATGCCAAGTTTTGGTGAGGATGTGGGAGAACTGGAGCTCTCATGAAAGCTGGTGGTAATGTAAGCTTATAAAACCACTCTGGAAAGCCATTTACACACACATTATATGTAAATATAGGTAAACACACAAATACCTTATGACATGGACATGCATATCCATAGTAAATGTATCCATAATAGCCCCAAACTGGAAATAACTCAAATGGCCATCAAAAGCAAAATATACAAAAATGACTTTAATATCTTCATTACAGTGTCATACTTCATGGAAATGAAAAAGAACAAATTATCACTATAAGCAACAAGACAGATGAATCTCTTAAGCATAATGTTAGACAAAAGAAGCCAGATCTATACATTGTATGAATATTTGCAGATTCCATTTATGTGAAGTGCAAGAAAAATAAATAAAGCTAATATGCAGTAATATGTGGTTGATTAGAAAGATAATATCTTGGAGGTTTCACAAAGGAACCTTTCAGTATCTTGACTTAAGTGGTGATTATACGTTTTAGAAAAAGTGATTATTTTTGTAAAAGTTCATTAAGTTATACATTTTATATCTGTGCATATCACTTTATATATTATATATCACTAAAAAAATAAGTTTTAGAAAGCTCTCAGCTCACAGAATTGTGCTTACTTTAATAAAAATTTGCTAGTCACCATTTACTACACTATTAGAAATAAAACATTTGTATTATTATATAAACAAATATATCCTGGAGAATATTATGGTATGTGGAGAATTGTAGTTATTTGATACCAACTATTATCAATTTATTTTTATTTATTTTTTAAAGATTTTATTTATTTATTTGACAGGCAGAGATCACAAGTAGGCAGAGAGGCAGGCAGAGAGAGAGGGAGAAGCAGGCTCTCTGCTGAGCAGAGAGCCCGATGCGAGACTCGATCCCAGGATGCTGAGATCATGACCTGAGCCGAAGGCAGAAGCTTAATCCACTGAGCCACCCAGGCGCCCAACTATTATCAATTTAAAAATAAAGGCACAAGCTCTTTTTTAAATTAAAAAAATAGTCCAGCTTATTAATATGCACAAATAAATATAATCATCACATTTAAATACCAAATACTTACAAAACCACACTATTAATAAAAACTTTATTTGATCTGATTAAATAGTTTCCTAATAACCTGGGCCATCTTTGTGATTATCGACATTCCACTACCCCAGAATTCGGTAGGGTTGTTTTATTTTTCCTGTTTCAGCTTTAGTTTTAGGCTATATCATATCTGTCTTTTTAGTATATGTGCTGCCGAAGCGAGCACTATCATATCTGTCTTTTATAACCATGCTCTTTTAAGTATTCTATTCCCAGTATCCTGTGGTGCATAAAAAACAACAACAAATAACTAGATTGGAAATGCATATAAGGAATAATGAAGGAATGATGAGAGTAGGCTTCTTGTTATGCCAGAAACTACAGCATTCCTTCAAATTAAGGGGTATGTTACAACACAGAAGCCAGCTTGAAGGGGTTGCACTGGCCAAATCTGGAACAATGTGAGCACAAAAAATAATTAAGTCCACTAATGAATGATAAATTACTAATCATGGGTATTCATGAGTCCTAATAATAAATATATAAGTGGATAAAACTGATACTAATTGGATAAATAATTAGATAAGTAAATGTAGGAAAGGGGAGGACTTTCGCTTCCAGTGGAATGTGCAGAGCTGACACATCAGTTCAGAAGGAATGCAGGAATTACAAAATCATTGTTTTGCAGCCATCGTAACGAAGATCAAGCCAGAAAAAAAAATCAAGAACAAGCAAGGATCCATAATAGATGCTAAGTATAGGGGGAAAATTTGATGATGATATTTTCATGATCTTAAAATTTCTCCCACAGATTTATTAGTTTTAAGGGAGAAACTGGAAACACCTTGTCTGAGCAATCAAAACTACAATCACCACAGAGGGACAAATGGGCATTGAGTGCCTCCAGATGTGACACCTAGTGAACATGACATTACTCTTGGAGTGTTCCAGCCTAGAATGCATAACCTGCGTAGAATGATGGGGAAATATCAGACAACTTCAAAAGTAGGAAGTGTTTATTAAAAAAGAAGAAGGGGGGCACCTGGGTGGCTCAGTGGGTTAAAGCCTCTGCCTTCGGCTCAGGTCATGATTTCAGGGTCCTGGGATCGAGCCCGGCATCGGGCTCTCTGCTCAGCGGGAAGCCTGCTTCCTCCTCTCTCTCTCTCTCTCTGCCTGCCTCTCCACCTACTTGTGATCTCTCTTTCTCTGTCAAATAAAAATAAATAAATAAATAAAAGATTTTAAAAGAAGAAGGGAAACTGTATTGCTAGAAATATTGCCAATGTTCTAAAAGGCAAACTAAGGCTTTGACAATTTCCAGATAAAAGGAGTAAAAGATATCTGACTCTAGACTGGGCTCTGTACTGGAGCCAGATCTTAGACTGAACTGATTCCAGATCCTGTCTTGCAGGGGAAAAGTGCTATAAAGGACTTTCTGGGGTCAGCTGAGAAAATTGAAATTCAAAGAGCAGATTAAAGTATCAGTGTTAAAGAGGTGAAAGACCTGTACTCTGAAAAGTATAAAACACTGATGAAAAAAAAAAAACACTGATGAAAGAAATTAACGGTGACACAAAGAACTAAAAAGCACTCCATGCTCATAGACTGGAAGAAAAAAATATTATTATAATGTGTATATGACCCAAAGCAATCTACAGATTCAATGAAATCCCTATCACAATACCAATAGCATTCTTCACAGAGCCAGAACAAACAATCCTACAGTTTGTATAGACAAACTTCAAAAGACCTCATATAGCCAAAGCAATTGTGAAAAAGAAAAGCAAAGCTGGAGGCATCACAGTTCCAGACTTCAAGTTATATTACAAAGCTGTAGTGATGAAAACATCAGAGCACCGGCACAAAAATAGACACACAGAACAACGGAACAGAACAGGAAACTCAAAAAAAGAACCCACAACTATATGGTCAATTAATCTTCAACAAAGCAGGAAAGACTGGCCAATGGGAAAGACAGTCTCTTCAACAACTGGTGTTGGGGAAAGTGGATAACAATATGCAGAAGAATGAAACTGGACCACTTCCTTACAACATACACGAAAATAAAATAAAAATGGATTAAAGACCTAAATGTGAGCCATTAAGCCATAAAAATCTTAGAGGAGAATACAGGTAGTAACCTCTCTGACATGGCTATAGCAACATTTTTCTCATTATGTTTCCCGAGGCAAGGGCAACAAAAGCAAAGGTAAATGACTGGGACTTCATCTAAATAAAAAGCTTCTTCATGGTGAAGGAAACAATCAACAAAACTAAAAGGCAGCCTATGGAACGGGAGAAGATATTTGCAAATGACATATCTGATAAAGGGTTGGTATTCAAAATCTCTAAAGAACTCACCAAACTCAACACCCCAAAATCAAATAATAATAAAACCCCATTTCTTCTGGCTAAGAAATGGGCAGAAGACATGAGTAGACAATTTTCCAAGGAAGATTTCCAGATGGCTAATAGACACATAAAAGATGCTCAACATCACTGCTCATCAGGGAAATACAAATCAAAATGGTGATAAGATATCACCTCACACCTGTCAGAATGGCTAAAACCAACACAAGAAACCACGAGTGCCGACAAGGATGCAGAGAAAGGGGAATCCTCTTGTACTGTTGGTGGGAGTGCAAGCTGGTGGAGCCAGTCCGGGAAACAGTATGGAGGCTCCTCAAAAAGTTGAAAATACAGCTACCCTATGACCCAGCAGTGACACTGTTAGATATTTACCCAAAGAATATGAAAATACATTCAAAAGGCTACATGTACCCTGATATTCATAACAGCATAATGTGCAGTATCCAAATTATAGAAATAGCCCAAGTGTCTAATGACTGATGAATGGATAAAGAAATTGTGCATATTTATACAAGGGACTATTATTCAACCATAAAAGGAATGAAATTTGGCCATTTGCAATGATATGGACGAAACTCGAGGGTATTATGTTAGCAAAATAAATTAGTCAGAGAAAGACAAATACCATATGATCTCACTCATAGTTGGAATTTAAGAAACAAAAGAAAATGAACAAAGGAGGGGGGGAAAGAGAGTCAAACCAAGAAAGAGATTATTAACTCTAAAGAACAAATTGACAGCTACCAGAAGGGAGGTGGGTGGGGGGATGAGTGAAGTAAGTGATGGAGATTGAGGGCACTTGTTGTGATGAGAACCGGGTGATGTATGGAAGTGTTCAATCACTATCTTGTGCACCTGAGACCAATATCACACTGCATGTTAACTAACTGGAATTTGAACAAAAATTTAAAAAATATATAAATTATCAACATTAAATGTACTGCAGTTGACAGCTGTGCTGTGGTCATGAAAGAGGCTATCTCATTCTTATTCTTAGGAAACACATAGTAACATATTAGGGATAAAGAGCCATGATAGCTTTAGAAAAAATACATATGTACATATACACACACACACAACTGCATGTATGTATTCTCTCTCCCTCCCTTTTTTGCCCCCCTCCCTCTCTCCCTTACTTTTACATTCCTCTCTGGATAGATCAATCAACTGGTTGATAGAAAGGTAGAGGCAAGAAAACAAATGATAAGCAAACGGGATAAAATATTATCAATAGGTGAATCTGAGTAAAGGTAATAAGTATGCTTTTTACTATTTTGCTTTTGCAACTTTTCTGTAAGTTTTTTTCTAATAAAATTTAGAAGTTACTAGCAAACACATGTTTCTTTTTATTTAGGAGAGTTTCCAAGGACTAGTGATGATGTGCCATCCTTACTTTCAATCTTTCTGAAAAATTATCATTTTTAGTTATTCACACAGGGTGTAGATAAATACAGTATCGACCATAAAGGGTAATCTGTCCTGCAGTTATGCTAGAGCTCTTTGAATTTTTGTTTAAAAATTTAAATTTTTAAAATTTAAATGACTGATTGATAGAGGACTCCAGCAGATGAAGAACCTGGGCTATATAGAGGAAGTACATATGTCAGTATTTTGCATATCTAACATGAGTCAAAAATGGAACCTTCTCACCTCACAATTAAAATGAGTATGATACCAGGGCACCTGGATGGCTCAGTCAGTTGAGCATTCAACTCTTGATTTTTGGCTCGGGTCATGTCTCTGGGTTGTGAGATCGAGGCCCTCCTCAGGCTCCACACTGGGCATGAAGTCGACTTAAGACTCTCTCCCTCTCCCTCTGCCTCTCTTCCTGCTCTTCTCTCCCTCTCCCTCTCTAAAAATAAGTAAATAAATAAGATGTCACTAACTGTAGTGATGTCATTCAAAATCATTTATGTAGAAAATACAAAATGTAAATAAGGATCAGTGTTATTAACTGTGATGTCAACCTTAAAAGTTTGCATTAGTAACATATATTTTAAATAGATTTTACAAAAATATCCCAAAAGGAGACGTTTGGGTTTTTTCTTACAACTAAATTTAGTAAGTAGCTGCTGAGACATTTGTTCTTTTCTATAAATATACACACTTTTCTAGAAAACCCAGAAACTGTGGAATTATTATTAGTACATCTTAGCTCTCTCTGTCTGAAGTTACCATTAAATGAGCTATCCATTCCACAAAGTTCTGGTATGAATCTTCTTTTCTTTCTGGCTAATTATGTGGGGCCCACGAAGGAGAGGGGGTGGCTGCCTTGCTTTTATAACTGCTACCTAGAATTCCAGCTCCACAGTGTTTACCAGTCCTAATTCAGATCTTTCACATTGCACAACTGCGGAGGCACACCATTCCCATCTTAGTCTATGTGAATAGAACCATGGAATTCTGAAGTGCACAGCAGTCTCCAAAGGTGGTGGCTTCCCAAAGAGATGGTTCCATGCCTTGCATTCAGGCCAGCCCTGTTTCCTCTAATAATATGGGCCTAATATTGATTTTGTTTTGACTCTTCTTTTGAAGCTTTAATGTTTAGCTTTCCTTGAATTAAAACTGGGATAAAGATTGATGCAAGACAATGTAGTAGCTACCTGAACACTGGCATAAGTGGCTTCTTGTCCAGAGGGACAAGACGCGAATGTGCGCGCGCGCGCGCGCGCGTGTGTGTGTGTGTGTGTGTGTGAAATTGTACCTAATTTTAAAATCACTTGAGACTGGGACGCCTGGGTGGCTCAGTTGGTTAAGCGGCTGCCTTCGGCTCAGGTCATGATCCCAGCGTCCTGGGATCGAGTCCCACATTGGGCTCCTTGCTCGGCAGGGAGCCTGCTTCTCCCTCTGCCTCTGCCTGCCACTCTGCCTGTGCTCGCTTGCTCTCTCTCTCTCTAACTAATAAATAAATGAAATCTTAAAAAAAAAAATCACTTGAGACTTTGAGATGTATTAGCAACATCTGCCATGTTTTTTACTACTTTTGAGATTTTTCTGCTCTTGTAAAACTTTGTGTGTATTGTGATAGCCAGCCTCCAAAATGGCCCTCAATGATCCCCAACTCCTAGTATTCATACCCTTGTGTAAGTCCCCTCCCATAACAAGGTTGGTCTCTGTGACCACTGGAATATGCTAGAAGTGATGTTGTATCATTTCCAAAGCCAGGTTATAAGATACATTATGGCTTTTACATTGTTTTATCTTTGGGTCTCTTGCTCTGAAAGAAGCCAGCTGGAATGTTATGGGGGAAACCATGCAAGAAGCCTAGGGAGAGGCTCATGTCGTAAGGACTGAAACTCCTGAGTGAGCCACCTTGGAAGCCCTAGTCAAGCCTTTCGATGATTGCAGCCTTTTCGGAGGGGGGGGTGTGTGTGTTTTGTTTTGTTTTAAATTTTAGGTGGTTAACATACAGAGCAATATTGGTTTCTGTTGTAGAACTCAGTGATTCATCACTACATACAACACCCAGTGGTCTTCCTAACAAGTGCCCTTTTTTATCTGTATCACCCATCTAGTCCACCCGCCACACACCTTCCTCCAACAACACAATTTGTTCTCTATTGTTAAAAGTCTCTTATGGCTTGTTTCCCTCTCTCCTTTTCTTTCCCCCCTTCCCATGTATTCCTGCTTTCTTTCTTAAATTCCACATATGAGTGAAATCATATAGTATTTGTCATTTTCTGACTGACTTACTTCACTTAGTGTAGTACACTCTACTTCCATCTATATCATGGCAAATGGCAAGATCTCAGTCTTTTTGATGGCTGAGTAATATTCCTCTGTGTGTGTGTGTGTGTGTGTGTGTGTGTGTGTGTGTGTGTGTTCTTATCTATTCATTAATCGATGGACATTTGGGCTCTCTCCATAGTTTGGCTATTATTGATAATGTTGCTAGAAACATTGGGGTGCATGTATCCCTTTGAATCTGTATTTTTGTATCATTTGAGTAAATACCTACTAGTGCAATTGCTGGGTCATAGGGTAGCTCGATTTTTAACATTTTGAGGAAATTCCATACTGTTTTCCAGAATGGCAACACCAGTTTGCATTCCCATCAACAATGCAAGAGGATTCCCCTTTCTCTACATCCTCACCAACACCTGCTATTTCTTGTCTTGTTAATTTTAGGCATTCTAAAATGTGTGAGGTGGTATCTCATCATGGTTTTGATTTGTGTTTCCCTGATGAGCAGTGATGTTGAGCATCTTTTCATTGTCTATTAGCCATCTGGATTTTTTTTAAGTGTCTATTCATATCTTCTGTCCATTTCTTAACTGGGTTATTTGTTTTTTGGGCACTGAGTTTGATGAATTCTTTGTAGATTTTGGATACTAATCCTTCATCAGGTACATCATCTGCAAATCTCTTCTCCCATTCTGTAGGAACCCCATTCTGTAGTTCTGTTGCTTGTTTCCTTTGCTGTGAAGAAGCTTTTTATCTTGAAGTCCCAAGAGTTCATTTTTGCTTTTGTTTCCCTTGCCTGTTGTGACATGTCTAGAAGTTACTACATCTGAGATCAAAGACATTTCTTCCTGTGGTCTGCCCTAGGATTTTGATGGTTTCCTGTTTCACATTAAGATCTTTCATCTATTTTGAATTTATTTTTGTGTATGGTGTAAGAAAGGGGTCCAGTTTCATTCTTCTGCACGTTGCTATCCAGTTTTCCCAACACCATCTGTTGAAGAGGCTGTCTTTTTTCCAGAGGATATTTCCTGCTTTGTCGAAGATCAGTTGACCATATAGTTTTGTGTCCATTTCAGGATTCTCTATTCTGTTCCATTGATCTATGTGTCTGTTTTTGTGCCAGTACCATACTGTCTTGATGACTACAGTTTTGCAATATAGCTTGAAATCCAAAATCATATCTCCAGCTTTTTCTTTTTCAGAATCGCTTTGGCTATTTGGATTTTTTGTGGTTCCACAAAGATTTCAGGATTATTTTTCTGGTTGTGAAAAATGCCGGTGGTATTTTGATGGAGACTGTTCTAAATGTGTATAGATTGCTTTGGGTACTATAGACATTTTAACAGTGTTTGTTATTCCAACCAATGAGCATGGGATGCTTTTCCATTTCTGAGTTCTCTTCAATTTCTTTCATAAGTGTTCTATAATTTTAGAGTATGTATCTTTTGCTTCTTTAGTTAGATTTATTCCTAGGTATCTTACTGGTTTTGGTACAGTCACAAATGGGATCAATTTCTTGATTTCTTTTTCTGCTGCTTTGTTATTGGTGTACAGAAGTGCAACAGATTTCTCCACATTGATTTTATATCTTGAGACTTCGCTGAATTCATGTATGAGTTCTAGTAATTTTTTGGTCTAGTCTTTCAGGTTTTCAACATAGAATATCATATCATCCGTAAATAGTGGAAGTTTGACTTCTTTGCCAATTTGGATGCCTTCTATTTCTTTTTGTTGTTTGATTGTTGAGACTAAGACTTCCAGTATTATGTTAAATAGTAATGGTGAGAGTGGACATCCTTGTCTTGCTCCTGACTATAGGGGAAAGGCTCTCAGTTTTTCCCCATTGAGGGTAATATTGCTGTGGGTCTTTTGTATATGGCTCTTACGATGTTGTGGTATGTTCCATTTATCCCTACTATATTGAGGATTTTTATCAGGTAAGGATGCTGTATTTTGTCAAATTCTCTTTCTGCAGCTTTTTACAGGATCATATAGTTCTTATCTTTTCTTTTTTTAAAATATGGTATATCATGTTGATTGATTTGCAAATATTAAACCATGCCTACAGCCCAGGAATAAATCCCACTTGATCATGGTGCATAATTCTTTTAATGTAGAGTTCACTTTTCTAGTATTTTGTTGAGAATTTTTGCATCCATGCTCATCAGGGATATTGGCCTGTAATTCTCCTTTTTAGTGCAGTCTTTGTCTAGTTTTGGAATCAAGGTAATGCTGGCATTGTAGAATGAGTTTGGAAGTTTTCCTTCCATTTCTGTTTTTTGGAACAGTTTGAGAAGAATAGGTATTAACTCTTTAATTGTCTTATAGAATTCCCTTGGGAAGCCATCCAGCCCAGGACTTTAGTTTGTTGGGAGATTTTTTATTACTGATTCAACATCTTTGCTGTTATGGGTCTGCTTAATTTTCCTATTTCTTCTTGTTTCAGTTTTCTTATTTGTAGCTATCTAAGAATTTGTTCATTTCTTCCAGGTTACCCAGTTTGTTGGCATATAATTTTTCATTTTCTTATAATTGTTTGTATTTCTGTGGTGTTGATTGTGATGTCTCCTCTACCATTTGCGATTTAATCTATTTGGGTCCTTTCTCTTTTTGATAAGTCTGGCTAGGGGTTTATCAATTTTATTAATTCTTTTGAAGAACCAGCTTTTAGTTTCGTTAATCTGTTCTACTGGTTTTTTTGTTTTGTTTTGTTTCTATATCACTTATTTCTGCTCTAATCTTTATTATTTCCCTTCCTCTGCTGGCTTTAGGCTTTATTTGCTCCTTTTCTAACTCATTCAGGTGTAAAGTTAGGTTGTGTATTTGAGATTTTTCTTGCTTCTTGAGGTAGGCCTGCACTGCAATATACTTTCCTCTTAGGGCTGCTTTTGCTGCATCCTAAAGGTTTGGGGCTGTTGTGCTTTCATTTTCATTTGCTTCCAAGTATTTTTAAATTCTTTTTTAATTTCTTGGCTGACCCATTCATTTCTTAGTAGGTTGTTCTTTAACCTCCATGTACTTGAGGTTTTCTCAATTTTTTTTCTTATGGCCAATATCAAGTTTCATAAAAGTGTGGTCTGAAAATATGCACAGTATGATCCCAATGTTTTTGTATTTGTTGAGACCTGATTTGTGACCCTGTGTGATCTATTCTGGAGAATGTTCCATGTGTACCCGAAAAGAGCATGTATTCTGCTGTTTTAGGATAAAACATTCTGGATCTATCTGTTAAGTCCATCAGGTCCAGTATGTCATTCAAAGCCATTGTTTCCTTGTTGATTTTCTCCTTAGATGATCTGTCCATTGCTGTAAGTGGTGTGTTAAGGTCCCCTGCTACTATTTGTATTATCATCAATGTGCTTACTTATGTCTGTTACCAACTGATTTATATATTTGGATGCTCCCAAATGGGGGGGGGGGTAAATATTTGCAATTGTTAGATCCTCTTGATGGATAGACACCTTAATTACAGTATAATGCCCTTCTTTATCTCTTGTTACAGTCTTGTTTTAAAATCTAGTTTGTCTGGTATGAGAATGGTATGGCTACTCTGGTTTTCTTTTGATGTCCATTAGCATGATAGATAGTTCTCCATCCCCTCACTTTCAATCTGCAGATGTCTTTAGGTCTCAAATGAGTCTCTTGTAGGCAGCATATAGATGGGTCTTGTTTTTTTATCCATTCTGATACCCTATGTCTTTTTAATTAGAGCATTTAGTCCATTTACATTCAGAGTGATTATTGAAAGATATGAATTTAGTGCCATTGTGTTACCGGTAAAGTTGGTTTTTCTGGTGATGTTCTCTGTTCCTTTCTAATTGTTGTTGTTTTTGGTCTTTTTTTCTTCACTCTAAGAGTCCCCCTTAAAATTTCTTGCAGGGCTGGTTTAATATTCATGAACTCCTTTACTTTTTGTTTGTTGGGAAACCCTTTAGCCCTCTTTCTATTCTGTATGATAGTCTTGGTGGATAAAGAATTCTTGGATCATATTTTTCTCATTCAGCAGGCTGAATATTTCCTTCCACTCCTTTCTGGCCTGCCAAGTCTCTGTGGACAGATTCCCTGCAAACCTGATCTGTCTTCCCTGTAGGTTAAGGCCCTTTTTTTCCCTGGCTGCTTTCAGGATTCTTTCCTTGTCTGTGTCTTTTGTGAATTTGACTATGATATGCCTTGATGATGGCTGGCTTTTGCTGAATGCAATGGGAGTTCTCTGTGCTTCTTGGATTTTATGTCCGTGTCCTACCCCAGATTAGGGAAGTTTCCAGCAATAATTTGTTCAAATAAATCTGCTGCCCCCTTATCTCTTATCTTCTGGAACTCCTATGTTACAAATGTTATTACATGTTACTAAGTCACTGAATTGTCTCAGTCTACCTTCGTGGTCCACTACCTTTCTTTCCCTCATCATTTCAGCCTCATTATTTTCCATAATTATATCTTCTATATCACTGATTTGCTCTTCTGCTTGGTCCATTCTATTTCTATGGCCTCCATTTGTGTTTGCATCTTTGTTACAGTGTTTTTAATTTTGGCCTGACTAAATTAAGGGATTCTCTAATGTCTTTTATGCTTCTCCGAAGCCCAGCTAGTCTCCTTATACTTATTGTTTTAAATTCTAGTTCAGACATCTTACTTAAGTCTGTATTGATTAAATCCCTAGCTATGAGTTCTACCTCATGGTCTTTCTTTCAGGGTGAATTCCTCCATCTCATTATTTTGTCCAGAAAAGAAAAGAAGAAAAAGAAAAAAGAACAACAAAAACAACAATCCCCCCAAGCCCCCCCAAACAAAAACAAACCAAAAAAGAGAAACAACAACAACAACAACAAACAAAAACCCTAAAACAAGAAAAACAAAAACACAAAACAAGAAAACAAAAAAAAAACTCCCACTCAATCCTGGGTGTGTTTTGGTTTGCTTGTTAAAAGAATTTAGATTCTAGGGGCACCTGGGTGGCTCAGTCTTAAGCGTTTGCCTTCTGCGCAGGTCATGAGCTCAGAGTCCTGGGATTGAGCCCCACATCGGCTCCCTGCTCCTGGGGAAGTTTGCTTCTCCCTCTCCCACTCACCTTGCTTGTGTTCCCTCTCTCACTGTGTCTCTCTCTGTCAAATAAATAAATAAAATCTAAAAAAAGAAAAAAAAAGAATTTCAATCCTAAAGTCAAAAAATAAAATGAAAGTAGACAAAAAAAATTAAAAATATGTATGAAAAGTATATACGTATAAAAAAATTTTTAGTTAATAAGAAAAAAATAAAAAGGAATTGGAAAATATAAGAAAACAAATGAAAAAATAGTAAAAATGAAAGAAATAAAGAGCAAAAGTACAAAGGATGCTCAAACCTATTTTCCCTAGGGCTGAAGCTTTGCAGCTCTCTGAGCCGATTCTCAGGTGGACTTGCCCCTGTGGAAGTGCGCCTTCAGGGTGCAGGAAGGCAGGGCTTGCTGCAAGCTGCTCCGGATTCCACTAGGTGGCGCTGTTTTGCTCCCTGAAGGCTTTAAGCACTGATGGCGGGGAGAATAGGGCGGGAAGAATATGGCCGCGCCCTGCTTTCTGAGCCCCTACTCTTCAGCCCGCCGAAAGAGAAGCAATCACCCTATTTGTTTCCCCAGTTCCTATCTGTAGTCACTTGCCCGCGTCTAAGGCTTCTTAAAAAAATCTCAGGTGTGTGACTGAGTTTCTATACTCCAAATGCCAGGGACCCCAGAGCCTTCCAGGGAGGGTCTTGCCGCACTTGCCCGCTGACCCAGGAAAGCAGCCCCACCACCCCGGTTCGCACCTTATAGCAGTAAGCCGGCACCCAGACCCGGCTCTCCACCGGCTTCCCCGCTCCTATGCCTCGGAACAGCGCAGCATCTTGGCGCCCTCACTCTTCCTGCCACCCCGGGCATCCTCAGACCACCCTGCCACTCCTGGGATTCTGCCCCTCTTCGCCACCTGAGCACCTTTAATCCAGCGCGACCTACACGGTAGGGAACTTTAAAAAGTTCAGGTTTTGGAGCACCTGGGTGGCTCAGTGGGTTAAAGCCTCTGCCTTCGGCTCAGGTCATGATCCCAGGGTCCTGGGATCGAGCCCCGCATCGGGCTCTCTGCTTGGCGGGGAGCCTGCCCCCCCGCCCTGCCTGCCTCACTGCCTACTTGTGACCTCTGTCTGTCAAATAAATAAATAAATAAATCTTTAAAAAAAAAAAAGTTCAGGTTTTGCACTCCACGGCTTGTGAGACTTTGCGCCCCAGCCTTGCAAGCAGCAGGCTCCTTCCCTGCGGCGCTTCCATAGCTCTGTCTCCCGCCAGTGAACTTCCGGACCTCCTACCTTCCAAAAGGTGGTCACTTTTCTACTTGTAGACTTGCAGTTTTTGCTTGCAGACTGACTTCTTGGGTGTTCGGAATAGCTTGATAACTATCTAGCTGTGTCCTACCAAGGGAGGAAACTAGCTCAGGGTTGTCCCGCTCCTCCGCCATCTTAGCTCCTCCGCCATCTTAGCTCCTCCACCGCCATCTTAGCTCCTCCACCGCCATCTTAACTCCTCCTCCATCCGGGTGACTGCCGCCTGGCTAACATCCCGCCAGACTACACCCCAGGTCTTGAGCCAGAGCTTCTGAGCTAAGACACTCTTGAATTCCTGACCTATAGACACGGTGAGATGATAAACATTAGTTGTCCCAAGCCTTGAAGGTTTGGGGTAATTTGATACCCAACACTAGGTAAGTAATACAGTGCACAGGGCATCTCAGTGGACTTAGAGCATCAATCACGCGCGCTTAGATGCCATCTGTGTCTACCGGAAAACCCAAATCTCAACGGCTTTCATGGATCAGCGAGCAGATTTTAAGACACAAGAGCAAACACAAATTAAGAAAACGTTATCAAATGACAGTACACATCTTTCCACGGGAAAATCTTTCTTTTTCTTCTCCTCCCCATCTCTGCCCGTCTAAACTCTGCCCAGCCTCCATGGCTGGAAAGTTTCTACTCCCATCCCCAACCCAGGACCACCGTGAGAATGTAGTATCTTCCTCCCTCTCTTCGTCGACCTGTGATAGGCTTAATTTTCGCTTCCTACGAATATATAAACACAGTGATGTGGGTATTATTTTCCTTTCAGGCAAATGAAATAAAGGGGAGCAGCACAGGCTTTGCGGCTAGCTCTCCTGACTTGGCGCTAGAGTTCCCTACCTAAAAGTTGTAGACTCGTAACTATATAGGGAGCGAACTGAGGGTCGCTGGAGGGATGGTTCGTGGGGGGATGGGGTAACTCGGTGATGGGCATTAAAAAGGGCAATTGAAGTAATGAGCACTGGGTGTTGTATGCAACTGCTGAATCACTGACTTCTACCTCTGAAACTAATAATACAGTGTACGTTAATAAGAAGTACGGAACTTGAAGTTTTTAAAAAATAAAAGTAGTACGATTTCATACATATCACTTACCCCTTGTGCAACTCTGAGGTAGGACGTACATATACCTTTGGCTTAGGGTTGCTATGAGGATGCAAGCATGCAATGCCTATCGTCTTTGGCAAAGAAAATTCCCAATAAACATTTATTATTTTAAAACTATTATTATTTAACACTATTATTACTGGACAGCTCCAAGTAAGCCTGTCACTGTGTGGTTAAACCTTGGCATAATTCCCAAGCTTAATGCTTATTAGATCTTGGAAAAAAGTTAGTGAGCTCTCCAAGCTTCAGTTTCTTTATATGTAAACTAGAGATAAAATAAACTCTCACTGGGCCTTGGGAGGATAAAACATTATGTAATAAATGTAAAACACCTAACACACAGCCTGACAAATGGTAGGCGGGCAACAAATGTTCATTGCTTCCTTTCCTCTCAGCTTCTTAAAGTAGATACTGTGCAGAGCGGCTGGGGGCTGGGTGCTAACTCATGCTAGATGCAGAAAAGGAAAATGTGTTTCAGGCTTTGTATGTTGAACTGAGTTGGGCATAAACTGAAATAGCTTTCTATTACTTAAATGTTGAACATGCCTGGTTCAGATATACAAGTCACTTTTCCAATCTTGTTTAATAGCACAGGTGATGCTAATTTTGTATTTTCTACATGGTCAATTTTCAATAGAGTTGCTATATTTAATGAC
Organism: Taxidea taxus jeffersonii; assembly: GCA_003697995.1. Lineage (NCBI taxonomy): Eukaryota > Metazoa > Chordata > Mammalia > Carnivora > Mustelidae > Taxidea > Taxidea taxus. The sequence continues at coordinate 38,186 of ML106607.1, read as the reverse complement.
ATAATTCAAAACCTAAAGGTTCTAATATTTCTAATTCTTGTTCCTTGTATACAAGGGTGATGTATCCTGGACTCTATCTTTGCATGGCAAACTGCTGGGCTTGATCACTTGCAAAGTGATCTTAGAGGCAAATACCATGGGCTTTAATCCCTTTTAAGCCCCATGTACAATAACAAGAGGTAGAGACAAGGGCAATACATTGGTCTAGCTAGTAGAGGAATAGGTTCTAGTTTCTGCTCTCATACTGTCTAGGTGTCTGATTCAATGTCCCCTCTTTCCAGAAAGTCAGGTTGTCAGAGGGGAAAGCAGAGTCAGAAACACTCTTGTTGGAATCATGGCCCTACATCTTTAGAGTTGTGTGATCTTGCTGAGTTTTAATTTCCTATAGGAAAGAAACTCTTACTGGGCCTTGGGAGGATAAAACATTATATAATAAATGTAAAACAGCTAGCACACAGCCTGACAAATGGTAGGTGGGTAACAATGTTGCAACAATGTGATTTTGAATGAAATAAACACTTATAGGTTCTGGTATCTATCAGGTATTTACTGAACACATTTTGCTTTGCTTTTCTTCCCTGAGCCTCAGTCTTATCACCTGCAAAATGAGCCAGTTGAATTAAGTCCCTTTTAGTTCTTTTTTTTTTTTTTTTTAAGATTTCATTTATTTATTAGAGAGCATGAGCACAGGCAGACAGAGAGGCAGGCAGAGGCAGAGGGAGAAGCAGGCTCCCTGCTGAGCAAGGAGCCCGATGTGGGACTTGATCCCAGGACGCTGGGATCATGACCTGAGCCGAAGGCAGCCGCTCAACCAACTGAGCCACTCAGGCGTCCCGAAGTCCCTTTTAGTTCAATTATTATTATTTAGTTCAATTATTGTAGGTGTTATGTTGTTAAATGAAATATTAGATCTGGGCACTTGCTTGTGGTATGTAATGAAGTACTATATCTAGATGTAATAGAAATAAAAGCATATTGTGGTGGCGGAAGGTGAAAAACACAAAAATTCCTAAATGCATGTGTCTAAGAGGAACGCTTGCCCAATATAGATTCAGTAGATATTTTATTTGCATTCTGTTGTGTCTACAGATGGCCTGATGACAGTGATCAGATCACAGGGTATTAGTCAGAGACTTTGTCTAGTAAATAATGGCAGAACAGAGCCAGGAACGTCAACCCAGCTGGCAAAGTCACCCTTTCCGCAAAAACAAAGCATGGTTGACCTCTGTCTCTTAGTCCAAAGTGTGTCTTATTGTTTTCTACATTTGTCAGAATCAACCACACCAAGATGGGAAGAATTTACTTGTGTTTTAAATTCAGACAGAGAAAATTAAAGGTAATAAAGCTGAGGAGCGTGCTTAAGGTTAAAAGAATAAAGTATGTATTTAAATGTGTGTGCTCATGTGTTTAAAAAAGAATGTAAGAATATTCATAGGTTGTAAAGAGCACTTATTTTTAGATGATGCAGAGAGTTTTGGTGTGTTTTGTTGTTTGTTTATATTTTCTAAAATTTCTATAATTATTATGTGTTATGTTGGTGGTGAGAGAGAGAAATGAATTTTGAGAATAAGAAGTTCCCAAGAGGGCTTAGGATAATTCAACCTAAAGCACTGAGATGATTCATCATACCATAGTGATAGTTTTTCACAGAAATAAAGATGAAAATCACTTGAAAAAGTTGAACCTAAGAGTATAATTACATAAAATGCTTTCATTGCCACATTTGCATTTCATCCTTTGAATATGTGGAAATACATGAATCATGTATGCTCACACATATTTCTTAGTATTGCCATGGTCACCAGTATGATATAGGACCACGAGATGTAATAGGAAGAATCAAAAGATTCAAGATCCTAATTCTAGCTCCATTCTTAATAGCTGTATGGGCTTGGGAACTTACTTTATTATTGGAAACATGGATTACTTCATCTGTAAAATGAGAATAATAAACAAGTACTTCTACAAACTTCCCTTTCTGGGCCTGAATGAGGAAATAAATACTAAGCCTCTGGCACATGAAATGTGAGTCGTCTTCCCCTTCTCATTTCCTTTTGCAATTTCTGTGTGCATGCCCAGATTATTGAGCTAGCATAGGCTAGGGGGCTAATGTCAGAATCAGTCTTGGCAGATAATGTTTGGAGTGTGGTCTTGCTTTTCAGAGACAAGAACTGAATTGGGCTAAGTCATCTCGTTTTTTCTCTGCCTGTCACCGATCAAACAGTACATAATTAACTAAATGTAACAAAAGATGTTACTGTGTAGATTCAAAAGAAAAGTGAGGTCTAATTTTAACCAGCTGTAGCTGAATCTCTTTTTTCCCCTTCTTTTGCAACATTCGGTTAGAGCCTACAGTTCTGTAAAGTGATTGAACTTCACTGAGATTATTTAAAAGAAAAAAAACAACATATTTTCTTTAGATGATCTTGCATTAACTCAAAATTTGCTTCTTATGAAAACACAAGCCAGAATTTGAGATAATAATTGGTAACTTCAAACATTCGGTTTACGTAAATATTTCAAATGGCCTATTAATTTTAAGTACTAGTGCTAGTGCTAGAGAGAAAATACTGTGCTTAGAGCAAAAACTTTAAATTTACAAAATAAATGTTTGCTTTATACCATTTCCCAATCCTCCAAGAAAACATGAAAGGGAAATTAAAGGCCCAGTAGAACTCCATATTTAGAGACAGATGTAAAATAGTTAATGACATGATTTTAGGAATTACATAGGCATGTAGAATATTTTGGATGGTTTTCTAAGATCTCTCAACCAAGTCTTAAGCTTGTAGAACCTATTCTCTACTGGTAATCTATGCTTGGATATTCTACAGGGTTTCCAAATTCAGTATATTCTAAATTGAATTTATCTTTTTCTCTCCTCCCTCTTGATTTCCTTCCTATATTCTCTCTCTCAGTGAACAGCTTTCTCATGGGGTCCCAATGGGTCCACATAAAACATCTGGGGATCAGTGGAAGTACCCTTCTCTGACTTTCTGTCTGTTTACCCTACCACCACAAAATCTGGAAAGAACTTTGCTAATACTTCAAGATCCCTCTCCCTTGCTATGTCAGTTCTGTTTTCACAGTCTTTACTTCTTGTTGGGATCACTGCAAGTGCTTCTCTTTCTGTGCTTCTGATCTTACTCCTTCCAGTCTGTCTTCCATATCTGTAGTCTTGATACAAATAGATCTCACAACAGCTCTCCTCTGTGTTAGATTCTTAGTGCATTCCATATCAGGCTTGGAATTTCTTAGTTAAGCATAATTAACTAAGTATGCTTCATGCCTTGGTTACTGCCTACTCATCCAGGCTCTTCTCTTGCCATTCCCTATATTTCCAATATACCTTTCACTCTGTAACATGTTCCCCTAATGTATCATATTCCTAATGTGTCCATGCCTTATCGCAAGCCATTTTGCACTGCCCTGAATCTTCTTTTTTTCTCCTGTAAATCCAAGTCAAAAGCTGATTAACCATCATCTCATCTTGGACGCTAATGTGGAAACACACCTACGCTTTCTCTCAGCACATGCGTGTACACCACCATATCTCTGTTTGATGTGGGGACCCTCTCCTCTGCGCTTACAAAACTCACAGTGCATATATTCTCCCAGCATTTACCTTTTGGGTCTGAAATCATTTATTTATTTATCTGTCCCTGTATTGATGATTAACTCCTTGAAGCCAAGGGATCTGTCTGTTTTGAGTTTGAATTCCCAGCACATGGTTAGTGGTCAGCGTAGAGTGAATCTAAATGAATATAACCTTGGATTTTTAGTCCGTTTAACTCATTTACCTCTCTTGGCTCCCACCTGGGTGGCTCAGTCAGTTAAGCGTCTGCCTTCAGCTCAAGTCAAGATCTCACAGTCCTAGGATGGAGCCTTGTGTGGGGCTCCCTGCTCAGCGGGGAGTCTGCTTCTCCCTCTGCCCCTCCCACCACCCCCACTCACCCTCTCTGTCTCTCAAATAAATAAATAAAATCTTAAGAAAAGAACTTTAAAAGAATTATACTAGGCAGTGGCTCTCAAATTCTTGACTTCATACTATTTACATCAAAGCATCTGGGAGCTGCAAAAAGAAGACAAAACAACCTTGTAAAAACAGAAAAAAATCCAGATTGCCACACCTGACTCCCTAAAATTCTGATCAGTACATCTGAGCCAGGGCTGTATAATATATGTTTCTGATATCTAACAAGATTTGGAATGAACTGGCCTATAAACTGTCCCAGCTTTAGAAGTCCTTCCAATGTTCTGTGTTTCCTACAGATTCCAAATTTCTTAATCTCCTATGCAAGGTTCTTATCCTTGAACTGTTTCTTTCTCTGATCTCAGATGTCACCTTCACCTTCTTGTATTTTTTTTTTTTTTTTATCCAGCCATACTGAATTGTTTCTGGAAAGACTGATACATACTGGTTTTTTCCAGAGGGAATGTCCCACTATTGTGGTAATTCTAGGATGGAACTGAGGCATCAAGTCCTTCGCAAAGAATTTTCTGTATTCTTTCGGTTCCCCTTTCAGATCCTGTGTTTGTTTCTGTTAGAGTCCTTTGTACTATATTAAATATATGGTCGCTGAGCTTCTTGAAGACACAGAACTTACTCCATGAATGTTCTTTCCTTTCCTTATTGTGGCAGTTTATCATTCCTTAAACAAATACTTACTGAGAATCTACTACCTCAATTGAGAATCTATTACCCTAAAGTTATTACTTTGTGTCATTTTATCCTTATAACAAGAATATTGCAGGCATTATTATAATTTTGCAAACTGAGAAACAAAGGCTCGTAGAGACTCAGCCATTTGTAAAGCTGGTCCCATGGCTGTTTAATGGCAGGGTCAGAATTAACTTCTGTGTCTCTGATGTCACTTTCGTCACTTCACATTTTGTTTTGAAACAAAACAAAACAAACAGAGGAAGAGAACTATGATTTAAAGTGGATTTTCCCAAATCAATTTTCTCATTCCTTGGTAAATGCTGACTTATTTCAGTCACCACGTGGAAGCCACCAGCTGATAAACTAGAGTTTGCTGTAAATCCAGAGGAAATCAGTACAGTGGAGCTAATGCTTTGAGAGAATCTGAAGGACAAAAACTCCCAGCAGTCCAACCATAAAGAAAATTCTTTGGGGATTTTTAGCAACTCGATTTTTTTAAAAAGTCAAAATTTTGTTGCTTTTCCTTGTTCTTGTGTTTTCAGACTGTCTCACGTTTTCAAAGGGCTTAGAAATCTGAATTAGGAATAAATGGTGGCAGAGAAGACCAGACATAGGGCAGAGCGGGAGGTCTCTCCTGGGGAACAGGAGGCCCTGCCAATTTCCACAGAGGCTTGACCAAATCGAAGCGTAATTAACACAGGAGCAAAGCTTACTAAGTGTATATTTGGTATTTGGCATTTTGCTTAGTGTTTTATGTTTATTTGTTCAGTGTTTCCAAACGTTGGTCACTCCAACACTTTTTTGGATTTTATTCCATCCAAGTGTCCATTATTTACTTCATGTTTTTCCTTAAATGGACTTCAGTTAGCCTCCTTCTTTCCCTTTGCCTTAAGCGATAGTCCCTAAGTGTGAATTCTAATTATATAGCTTTATATTTTTACTAAATTTCTTTAATTTATGTTTTTTAAAAACATCATGAAAGCAAATACATTATTACTGTACAAGAATTCATAAGTACTATCTGCAAATATGTTGGATTATAGTTTGTGAAATGCTTTTTTTTTCCCACTTAATCCCAAAATAACTTTGGGCAAAGAACTCTTATTCTTATTTGCATTTGAAAGGGAAAAACCAGGCAACGAGAGATTAAATAACTTGCCTCATGTCACAAGCTATGACGTGGAAATCATAGTGTTGAAATCAGATCTGTTTCCCTGAACCCCAAACCCTAAAACATGATATTCTTCAGCCAGTCCTGGAAAAGACTTCATTTATAACCCTGGTTTTGTATGTGCCACAATGTAACTTTGTAAAAATTTGAACAAGTATGAGAATGACCAAAAATCACAGTTGAACTTTGAACAACACAGGTCCACTTGCAGTGGATTTTTTTTTATAACTATAGTAAAATACTATAAATGTATTTTCCTTATGTCTTTCTTAAGAACATTTTCTTTCCTCTAGCCTACTTTATTGTAAGAATACAGTATATAATCCATGTAAATATATGATGTGTTATAACTGTTTATGTTATCAGTAAGAGTTCTGGTCAACATAGGCTATTAGTAGTTTTGTTTTGGGGGAGTCAAGGTTACATGCAGATTTTCAGCTGTGCACAGGATTCACACCTGTAACCCCTGCTTCATTCAAGGGTCAATTGTATTTCACTTAACCTCTTTATCTAGAAGATTATTTTCTCTACTTGGCCTTAATCTTATTCATCTTTCAAACTGGTACGCATGTACCTAAAATACGCTTTCATAGCTCTGCATTTCGCTGTGGAACCTAAGTCATATTATATTTCTTTGTTTTTATTTTTTTAAGTAGACTCCCTCCTGGGCTGAGATCAAGAGCTGGATGTTTAATGGACAGAGCCACCCAAGCGGCCTGATCATATTTTATTTTTTAAAAACTGAAGTGTTCTGTCAAATATTCTCCCCTTTGGAGTGAGAAATGCAAGGAAAGCACACACAGTTTAAGTTGGCACTGGGCTTTTATTGTAATTCTAATGCACATTAACTGATAACAGGGTTTCATTTTAAGGTAGCCTAGAATGGGTCTTGCATCTCTTCTCCCCAGAAGGAAAATAAGAACACAAGCCCTTTGTGGCAAAGTGGCAATAATATGTACCAAGATTACAAATGTATCAACATAATACCACGGAACATGGTATTTTGGAATAAAATGTTTTGAGGCAAAATTATAGTCAGATTATATTAAATATTAATGTGATTACCATGAGTTCCACATGTTGTTCTGGAAACAACTTGTGGAAAATAGGCATCTAGGAATTCATCTTTTTTTTTTTCATCTTCCTACCTTACATTTGCCTTAGTGGTAACAAAGATGTGAAACTCAGAAGAAGAGCCTTTAAATATACAGGGCCTAAGAGCAGTTAATGACACAAGGAGGCTTTTCAACAAAGGAAACATTTAAAGACCAATTTGAAAAGTACTTTAAATTTTGCCTTAGGATAAGTGGGCAAAGGAGGAATGTGGCAGCGAACATTGTTGCTTTTCTGGGCTTTTTGTAGAGTTCAAAGGTAATTAAACAATAGAACTGTCCAGCATTCAAAAAAGGAAGAGAGTTGAAACTTTTCAGTTCTCTTTATTAGGTAACAGCAGAGTGCTCAGGATTCCATGGAAATGCCAATATTGTAAACTGAATTAAGTATTGGTCAAATGGCAGATCCATCTGTGATGAATACGTCAAAGTAGCCATTGCTCAATTTCCTTTTTTGGGATTGACCACTGCTTTTTTTTTTTTTTTTTCTTTTTTTCTCCCACCTGTAATGTCTCTATTTGCAATACAAATCCACATGCCCTCCAGTGTATTTTCATGGAATTAGATATCTTCAGATTTTGGTAAGCCTAAAAATTATGAGGAGCTTGATCAAAATGAGTATTTTTACACTCCTACACCAGAATTTTTGATTTAATAGGTCTGGAGAAGACCTCTGAAACAATGGGTTCAGGGATGCTGTTGTACACAGACCCCACTTGGAGACTTGCTTTAGTGGCCTGAACAAGCCTTGTCAGTTCCCTCTGTGTCTTCTTGATTTATAAAATATCCTTCTCCTCATCCTAACCCCATTTAAATCCTATCAGCCTTCAAGTCTCAGCTCAAAACATGCTTCTGAAACAGGCCTGATCTGACTACTCCCATCAGAGAGGCTCTCCTGAGCTTCTGCGGCAGCTTCAGATGTCTCCAAACTCAGACTCAACAACCCGCCAGCAGGAGCTTACTGAGCCTGCATTCCCAAGGATGTACTTCTTGATCTATGAATCAGTATAGTACTGTGTGAATATTTTATATACGCTATAAAATACACACAAAAGAGATAGTTAACAGATGAATTAAAGAAGATAAATCAGAATTTTTGTTTACTTGATTAGAAGTTTGGAATATCATATATTCTGGGTGTATTATGATGCAACATAAACTTCTCAATGAAGCAAAAAAACTGAATGTGCTTCAACATGTGAAAACATCTTGACTGATCGCTTTACGATATCGTGCCTCACAGGGTTACTTCTAAGTTCAGTTTATTTCAGCACTGATTTCAAGATTTTATTTATTTATTTGCTAGAGAGAGAGAGAGAGCGAGCACAGGCAGACAGAGAGGCAGTCACGCAGAGAGAGAAGCAGGCTCCCTGCCGAGCAAGGAGCCCGATGTGGGACTCGATCCCAGGATGCTGGGACCATGGCCTGAGCCGAAGGCAGCCGCTCAACCAACTGAGCCACCCAGGCATCCCTATTTTAGCACTGATTTTAATAGGTGTTATAGGTGAAAGCCCAGGAAACTTCATAAGTTTTAGGGGAAGGATCATTGAAGGTACTTGCTAAATTATAGTGTCAAGTCTGCATTTCCATCCACCAATTTTCATAACGGATTTGGTTGAAATCCAGTAAAACTGTATCTTCCCTGATACTAATGAATTCTGATGAGCTACATTGCATTTTTTAGAAATGTATTTTTAAATAGGTAATTATTCCTAAGGTAGTGAAAAAATAAAAAAAATCTCCCTCCCACTTCTGTTTCTAGTCACTGGTTCAACTCGCACAGAGGCAACAAATTCTGTTCCTATAGGAGCATATAAAGCATACATATATTATTTTTTATCCAGTTTACACTCATTACCATAGAGAATGAGGAAGGACATGGTTTTCTTATACCATATCCCCTCCACATTCCTCAGCCTTATTTTATCAGAATTCTAATAGTACCCACTCGATATTATAGCTACGCAAATTTGGTTCATGAGCCACACAGTCCTCAAAATTACTCCTACTTTCTTTTACAACTTTTTTCTTTAAGTCACTTAACTGCTAAGGGATGCATTTAACTTTGTGTTGGCGTCAGTATTTAAAAAAAAAAAAAAAATCTCCTCTTAGGTGTTGGCCTTGCTCTTGGGGAGCCTGCCTAGCTGACAGCCCCCTTCAGGATCACTTTTTTTAGGCAACTCTGAAATTGTACTAGATAAAGGATAATGGTTCTATTCTCAGATAAACATTATTTTTAAAAAATTTTATTCATCCATTTGACAGAGAGAGAACGCACAAGTAGGGGGAGCGGAAGACAGAGGGAGAGGGACAAGTGGGTTTCCCTCTGAGCAGGGAGCCCAATGTGGAGCTCAATCCCAGGACCCTGGGATCATGATCTGAGCTGGAGACAGACGTTTAATGACTGAGCTACCCAGGTGCCCCTATTCTCAGATAAACATTATACCTACTCAGATTAACAGTCTTCCATATGAACAAGGCCATGCTTGTTATGGCCATGCTTATTTATCAAATAAACCTTACATTTCAGTGCCTTAACACAGTAAAATGTATTTTTTTGCTCACATTGAAGTCTGAGTTACTGATCTTGAGACCCCCTTTCTGTCTGAAGTCAAACTGTGATTAGCACTTTCCCTCTATGCTCTGCCATCCTCTAGGGACTTGCGTCATCTGCATCCAGCCAGTAAAAGGCAAAAAAAAAAGACATGGAGACCAAACCATAAGAGACTCTTAATTCTAGCAAACAAATTGAGGGCTATGGAGGGGAGGTGGGTTGGGGGGATGGGGTAAGTGAGTGACGGGCATTAAGGAGGGCACTTGATGGAATGAGCACTGGGTGTTATATACAACTGAGAATCACTGAATTCTACCCTTGAAACCAATAATACACTATAAGTTAACTATATTTTTAAATTAAAAAAAAAAGAGCATGGAAAATGTACACCCACTTCTAAAATACCTTGGCTTGGAAGTGACATACTAATTCTGTTGTCATTCCATTGGCAAAAACTGATTATAGGTGCTACCAAAGATATAAGGGGGTCTAGGAAGTATAATTCCTGGCTGGGTAGCGATTTCTCAAAAGAACTCTATACTATGAAAAGGAGGGCACACGATTTAATGGACATATAATTAGCTACTGCAAATAATTCAGATGTATTATTTATATCTGAATATTCAATTTTAAAGAAAGGTAAATATTTGGGATATAAATCAAAGTGAAAAATCTACTTAAAATGTAAGCTCCATAAAGACAGGTTTTTGTCTATTTTGTTGACTGCTGAAGTCACATGTAGATAGCCTTTGGCACTCTATAAGTGCTCAGTAAATATTTTTGGAAATGGCCAACTGAATGAATGTGCTTTGTGTGTTGAAATTATATATAATTTCAAAATGAGCAATATATATAAAATGAAAGTAAAGTCCTGCAAATTAATTGATTGTGAACACAATATTTTGTACAGAAATAGACTTGAGAACTTTCTGGTAGTTGAATAATAGGGAAACAGATCAATAGTAGGAATATTAGAGTAGGTAATATCTAGAATACCTTAAATGTACAAAAACATCTTAAATAATAGTACATGTCATGTCAGAATAATTCAATTATTTCTAATATCAGTAGTTATAGAATTGGTATATAGACATTCACAATTATAAACAAAGAAATGTATTAGATTTTTGGTTATTTTATGCCATTTAGATAGTTTTCAAGAAAAAGTCCAGTTTGGGAATTCTTCAGTCTTTTGAGAGTAACTTAAAAATGGAACATCAACTTTCCTAACTCAAATTTCATGTAAAGGACAAACTCCCAGATTATATTTATCACATCTATGATAAGTCACTTTTGATCTGGCTAACATAAAGCATATAAAGAATATGGGGAAAAGGAGAAAGCACTAGAGAAAAGAGAGGTAAATAAAATATTCTGTTCTCAGTGATCACATTTCAGAATGTCAGCTGTAATAAGAATACTTGAATAAAGACAATCCCTCCTCTACCCTGTATTTTTTTTATAATATTTCTTTTTGTTTTTTTTTAATTTTTATTTATTTATTTATCAGAGAGAGAGAGAGCGAGCACAGGCAGACAGAGTGGCAGGCAGAGGCAGAGGGAGAAGCAGGATCCCTGCTGAGCAAGGAGCCCAATGTGGGACTCGAACCCAGGACGCTGGGATCATGACCTGAGCCAAAGGCAGCCGCTTAACCAACTGAGCCACCCAGGTGTCCCGGACTTTTATTTTAAAAAGATTTTATTTATTTATTTGACAGACAGAGCTCACAAGTAGACAGAGAGGCAGGCAGAGAGAGGGGAGTGGGAAGCAGGCTCCCCGCTGAGCGGAGAACTTGATCCCAGGACGCTGGGATCATGACCTGAGCTGAAGGCAGCTGCTTAACCAACTGAGCCACCCAGGCGTCCCTCTACCCCGTATTATTTTGAAAATTCATTTAAGACAGACCACAGGCATAATTCAATGTGAAAACTAAGACTACAAGGCTTTAAAAAAAGACGACACCACAGAAAAATATCTTTATACCATTCAGGATGGCAAAGATTTGTTAAAGGACTAACCATAATAGAAATAAACCAGATTTTGTCAAAATTAAAAACTTCTACTTATTAAAATATACCACTAAGAATGTAAAAAAAGCCAGGCATAGACTAGCAGAAGATATTCATAACACATATGCACAATTGACCCTTGAATTTGAGTTTGAAATGCACTTGTCCAGTCATCAGCAGATTTTTTTTTATAAATAGAGTACACTATTATATTAATGTATTTTCTCTTCCTTATGATTGTTTTAATAATGTTTTCTTCTTTGTTGTAAAAATACAATATATAATACATATACAAAATATGTGTTAATCGATAGTTTATCAGTGGTAAGTCTTCTAGCCAACAGTAGGCTATTAGCAGTTAAGCTTTGGGGAAGTCAAAGTTGTAGACTGATTTTTGACTGCATTGGCAGTAGGTGCCCCAGCCCCTGTATTGTTCTAAGGGTCAACGGTAGTTGTGTAGGGTTGATCTTCCTTCCCATTTTTTGGCCAAATACTTTAAATTACTTTTTAATTTGAAATACTTTAAATTTACAAATGCTTTGCTTTTGTAAATGAAAAAAGATACACAGATCTCCAACATAATCTCTCTGTTCAGTCCTAACCTTTCAGAAGTACTATTTAATACCAATATTCATTCTGTGGTTTGCATGAGCATATGGGTCTAATTGTTTAGTGAAATAGTCTTAAAATATTAAAAATGGTATTAACCATGAACTGATTTTAATGTGCTAGGCTCCCCATCTTTGCCTCTGCCAGCTCAGTCCCAGAGGGTAGTACTGAAAGTTTTTAGGGAAACAGATTTGTTTGGGAAAATGAGAATTCTTTCCCAAGCACCTGTGATTTGTTTATGCTAATTGGGTCATGGCTGATGCTGGCTGTGTGTGAGCTGATTCTGTAATCCACTCTTTCATGTGCTTTATGTGCCAGTAGGAGTTATTAATTGATTGCAATTATCTCATTGTATTTTCATATCACTTTTTTCTCCTTTCTGTTTCTCATCCTCTTGTCTTTCCTCTCTCTTCTTCTTGTCCCCATATCCTACTTTATTATGAGCCTTGAATCACAATACATGGCCAAGCAGATGCTTGCTGGGAGCAAAGGCACAAAGAGCTTTGGAAAACTGAGTGCAGGTAAATTGTTGGCTCTCTGTGTACTGAGAATTGCCCTGTTTCAATGGCGCAGTCCAGAAATGGAGTTAAATCTTTATGGTTATCTACCTATGGATGGAATTGGCAGGCTGGCTATCTCCACAATATTTTTTCTCTTAATCGGCCTTCACCCTCTCCTTCACACAGAATGTGCCTTGTATTAAACACAGGTTTGGAGAGCCTGCGTGTGAGCAATTAGAGGTCTAAAACGGAGTGTGTGGGAAGTTAGGGGGAAGGCTTGGTAGTTAGCTTGTCATCCATGAGTGAAGCACAGCACGCTGCTTCCTGGATAGAATTTTAGAGGAAAGGGGGAAAAAAAAAAAAGACAAAAAGCAAGAATTTGTTGAAGGTGAGGACTTGAGTGCAATGAAAGTAAGGCTAGAAACTATATGTGAAAGTGGGTTCTGAAGCACTTCTCAGAGACAAAGGTCTGGAAGTTCCATGTGTCCTACTCGGTCAGGTCATACCCGTGAGAACACGGATGGATGTGGCTGATGAGCTGTGTTGGTCCTAGCAGGACTCTGAGGAACAAATAGGGAGACATCAGCTTGGTGAGTTGAAAAGGTCATAATCCAGTTGGCAATCATGCCACACATGAGGATCAGGCTGCTTTGCAATTACTGCTTATACCTCAGTCCTTCTGGAGCAAATTTGACCTGTAGGTCTCATCATAAGCCACATCTAAAACCATGACATGAAGGTCTCAGGGGACAAACCAGACGAAGGAAGATAACCAGCATCTATTTAGCAAGATCCCTAGAAACAGCATGGCCAGGCTTCTAGGGAGTGGTTCTCAAAGTGGGTGTCTCCAGCCTTGGAATAGGTGGGTATCTCCAGCCACCTTCCACTGAGTCTGTCCAGAAGCAGGAGTGTGAAGGAAGCTGGTTTGGGGTTAGTCAACCACAGAATGTAAGTACTGGATTAGGCAGTAAGGATCTCAGGAAGGAAGAGGAAATGTATCTCAGCTGAGAGATAGCTCTGAGGTAGTTTCCTGAACATGTTCAGTACAGCTTTTGAACTAACATCAGTTAAGTTCAGCAGGGCAAATGTTGACTGGTCACCTATTCCATAATTCTCCTTTTAGGCAGAATAAAAACTCAGTCATCACAGACTCATATATTAAAGAGCTCTTTTAAGAACAGTGCTATCCAGGGGACCTGTAAATCTATTTAAAAGGTTAATACTCCTCAACAGTACACAAAATCTCTCCTGCTGTATTTTCGTTTTGCTTTTGCTTTTTAAATTACTTCTGTTTTATGGGAGATCTAGCAAAGCTGATAACGTTCTTCATTTCCTATACCTGTATTTGAAAATTGTTCTTTACCTCTCTCTCCCTCTGGCCTTCAGCAGCCTCTTATTTTCAACTAAAGATTTGAATTCTTTAAAGGTCCTAGAAGGTTCTATTTTCCAGATATTCAATTGTCAAGAGTTCTTTAGTTCATTCCCTGAATCCTGAGTATCTCTTTGTAGTGGAGATTTAAGCATTTCCATTCCTTGAGTTCAACAGAGACATTTACTACATCTTAATTCTCCTACTCTATACCAAGGATGATACTAGGCACCCAGAAAATGGTATTTAGGGAGATTACCACTCTCTAGGTAGGTAACAGACACCAGTAATAATAAAACAAAAGCACCAATGACTAATCAATAATAATAAATAATGTACTGAACATTTTATAAGCACACCCCCATTAATTCTCAAAAATCCCTATGAATTTGAAGCTAGGGTTATGTCCATTTTGATGAGGCTTAGAGATGTGAAGCCATTTATGTAAGTTCATGCAGCTAGTAATTGGTGAAAGTTGAATAACACAATATGACAAAGGCTATAATGTAGGCATGAATAGAACGTGGTGAAAGAAAGGCCTAGAAAAGTCAGGCAAGGCTTCACAGAGAGTTGACACTGGGTTGGGTCTTGTATGAAGCAGGAGGAAATAGCATGAGCACATTTTGTGCTGATGACTATTGTCAATGATTTGCAACGAATTTAGTGTAACCAAATGTTCTTGTCTCTTGGGGCCATGTCAGAAGTCCCAGAGATTTAGAGTTTAGGTTTAGAGTACATTTAATTCAAAGCTGAAGATTGAAGAGACAGCTATTCTGACAGATTTCACAGGATGGGCAAAAGGTGGAGGAAATTTTTGAGAGAGAGGGTTTAAATGAATTCCTCTCCATTTCCAAATGCAAATTGAAGAGACTTTAGCTGCTAACTGTGGCATTCATCAGTTGTCAAAAGCAGCATTTCCCTTCATTGGACAAGACAGAGAAGATGCTCTATGATGTAATGAGTATAGCACCTAGTTCCAATGCCAAGAATTATTTAAAAAGATAAAAGAGGGGAAATTGTGAGCAGGAGTCATAAATTTGATTGCTCAGTGACTTTAGTCATTTGGCTGCCTTTTAATGTATTTTCCTCTTGGAAGGAAATTTAATTGTCTAAGTTTTTGGATGGTCTTGGAGAAAAGAAACTTAGTGCAGTAAAGAGGATGTAGGTGTGTGTGGCCACCTTCTCGCTGTAAGCTGTGTGATCTGGGCACGTGGCGGAACCACCTTGAGCTTCATTATATCCAGGAGTGTGATTTGGTTATGAATGTTTCCTTCACTGCCTGTGGGGTCATTGGAGTCAGAAATACTTGAATTCAAATCCTGGCTATGCTGCTTTCTAAATGTGTAGTCTTTCCTAATCCATGAAATAAGTATCATAATTCCTCTTTCCCAAAGTTTCTTTGAGGATTGATGGATACAATGAATATACAAATGGTAGCACCCATACATAGCCCAGTCTTTTTTTTTTTTAAAGTCCATTTGCACCTTTCCAATGCTGAAGATTTTTTTAAGGGAAGGACCTAGATAGAGAAAGATCCTCAGGCAAGAACAGCTGCATGATGTGCTAAAACCTCCTTCACTATAAAACAAGAGGTCAGTAGACCTGAGTCCCGGTTGCACATTTGAATCACCAGGGACAATTAAAATGATTCCCAAGTATAAGGCTCACTACCAAAGATTCTGATTTAATTGGTCTGTTGTGGGACTCCAGTCCTGAGTTCATAAAATCTCACCAGGTGTTTCTAAGATGCTCTGGATTCAGTCATTGCTTCTTGAACTAACATAAATTACCTGGAAATCTTGTTCAAATGCAGGTTCTGCTTCTCTAGGTTTAGGGTGCCTGAGATTCTGCATCTCTAACTAGCTCCAAAATGAAGCCCATGGTGCTAGTTAAGGACCACCCTCTCAATAGCACATGATCCATAACAGTGGTTCTCAACCTTCGGGGTTCATCCTAATAGCCCAGTGGCTCTTTGAGAATATAGCCCTGGGATCTGGGTCTGTCCCTCATAAATTCTGTTTCACTTGGTTCCAGGAGTGACCAGGAGAATCATCCATCTATATAATGTCCCTTTCAACCTGAAAATCCTACGATGCTAGTTTTGTGATCCTATAATAAGACTTCCCTTCCAATGCAATCATTCAGTAAAAAAATTACAGGGACTAAAGTTGAGTGTGTGAGTCATCATAGAAACCCAGAAGATGGGAGAACTCAAGTTATATGTTGTCAGGACATGGCTGATCTCTATGCCATTTGTATCTTCAACCTCAAGAATTCTTTTGAGTTAATGGAGACCTTCACAGAATTCCCTCTAGGTAAGCAGCTTTTACTGTTGATGAAGCACTCACAGATTAATTGGGAGAGCTTCCTTCACTGATGGATAATCAACAGGGTGACCCTGGATTTTTTTCTGCTCTCTGCATCACATCATTTCCAGAACAGAGTCCCCAGAGGGGTGCTTCCCTACCTCAGGACCAAACCGAGGAAAAATGAAGGTCCACAGAGCCGATGACTGACTTGAAAATCTCTGGGGCTTTCAGAAGAATCTGTTCCACAATAGACTGGATTGCTTTTGTCCTTCTTTTTCACCTTCTGGGACTTCTCTGGCTTTGACTAGCTAAAAACATCTTTTACTTAGAGGCAGGCCTTTTGCCACTTTCCAAAAAGAGTAGAAAAATAACTGTGATGGGGTCATTATAATTCCAGTACTGTGGTCCTAGATAACTATTTTGGATGTCATTAATAGAAAAGGGGTTGGGGGTGCCTGGGTGGCTCAGTGGGTTAAAGCCTCTGCCTTCGGCTCAGGTCATGGTCTCAGGGTCTTGGGATCGAGCCCCGAATCGGGCTCTCTGCTCTGTGGGGAGCGTGTTTCCCTCTCTCTCTCTCTGCCTGCCTCTCTGCCTACTTGTGATTTGACAGACAGAGATCACAAGTAGGCAGAGAGGCAGGCAGAGAGAGAGGAGGAAGCAGGCTCCCCGCAGAGCAGAGAGCCCGACGTCGGCTCCATCCCAGGACCCTGAGATCATGACCCGAGCCGAAGGCAGCAGCTTAATCCACTGAGCCACCCAGGCGCCCCTAAATAAATTAAATCTTAAAAAAATAGAAAAGGGGTTGTTTTCTAAGAAGCTGATGAATTTGTAAACAAAACTGATATAAGGATGTACTGTGGAAAAATAAAACTGAGACTTTCTTGCTTCCCCCTTTAAAAGTATTTACACCTGCAAGAACCCTTGATTAGTCTACAGTGGTATCACCATGACTTTGAGAATGGACGACTCAAAAAGGCAATAATCAGCCTCTAGTTGAGTGGGTCAAATCCCTGGTCACCCAAATTCTGGGTGCTCAGCTCCACACTGTGCTCCCAGTTAGGCCTTTTAGAAGAGGGTGTCGGATCAGGGTTACTTAATCTACTGTAAATCTGTCCCTGGGCTGGGTTGGCCAAGAAGAGAGCTGCTGTATGCTGTGTTTCGTCAGGAACATGAACCCCTCATTGCCTCAAATGCCTTTCCCAAGAGCTGGCTCCCATGCTGCCCCCTTTTCAGTGGTGCTCAGAATCTCTACTCAAACACATACACCTGTTTCTGCAAGGGAGGGGAGCAGGCTGTGGTCCTCAGGCCTCTGTCCACTCACCCAAGTCCGTTCTCAGGCCCAGGGACTGTCTGGGAAAGTCCGAGGAGTCTATACCAAGTGGAAGGACACTGCCACGGAGGACCTGGGGCGGTGTAATGACAAGCCCCACGTCGCAGTGGCAGCAGAGCTCCAGAGAGGAGACTGGGGTTCACCGGCCCTAGGTGGTTGGGCTCTGGGGAAGGCATATGGAGAAGGGGGGGGGTCCTCATTTTTCCTGTGAAAAGAAGGACCAGGTGGATAGGGAATACCAAGACAAACTCACTACTTTTCAATTTTGCCCGGAGTTGGATTTTGATGTGACAAGAAAATAATCACCATGTTTTATAATTGATGTAAAATTTAATTTTCTTTCTTTCTTTTTTCCTTTTTTGCTAAAAATAGGAGATTAAGCTCCTTTCAGTCTGTGTTCTTGTTTGGCAGTGGCTTCCTTATGAAATTTCAAACAGAGGAGGGGATAGCGTTTTGCCAGGGATGTTTATTTTATTGATTTGCTGATGTGTGGCATTTCTTATATGGCAGACACTTTCAGCACTTTAAATCTTACTTCGTTAAGGCTCTTAGCAGCTGAGGAACTGAGCACTATTATGGTTTCTGTCTTTCTCAGGGGGAGGTGAGCTTGTCCAGGTTCACCGTGGCAGACCCACGATTTGAACCCCGGCAGTCAGGGTCCCGGGTCTGCAACCACTGGGTCATCCTGTTTCTAATGCGGAGGAAGGGGTTCCAGTGCCAGGAAGACAGGAGCGAAATTGGACTGGGTGGACTGGTCCTTCAATGTGGGCCCCTAGACTGATGTGCTGCTAGGTAATCATCCCTGGGGCTCTCGCTTAAAATGCAAACTCCTCGGCTGTACACCTGGATAGCTGATTCAGGAAGGCTGAGGTTTTAAAAAATCGAAATAGATGATGTTTAGGGACCCCCTCCACCTCACTACGAATTCAAGATCCTTTGATTGGAACGCCGTTCGGATTACCTTAAAATGAACGTGCTCTCAGGAGCTCCAGTGGCTTATGCTGCCACCTCCCCTGCATTTTCTAGTCATTCCAGCTCTGCTGTCTAAACCACAGTCACGGATGGTGACAATTCTGACCACTCCACGCCCAAACTCCATCTGCTGACAACCACCAGGCTGCTGTGAGTCCTCAGCGCCTCCCACACCCTGCCTGCTTTCCTTCCGTGGAAGCCCGGAGCCCACAGGCTTCTGAAAAGCTTCAACCATCTCTACTGCCAGGCAAAGTGGTCATCTTTAATACTGTTAATGAACTCGACTCCCCTTCTCTGCTGATGATGATGCAGCTCAGGTAGACGACCCCACCACTTAACATTATTGTCCCAATCAGACTGAATGCATCAGACACAGTAATGTTGAAACACGGGTCTGGAGATGGGGACTGAGCCTCAGCCCCTTTCCTCCACTTACTTCTAGCACCTTCTTACTTGCAGACCCAGAGGAGGCTGGAGGTTCTGGCCAGCCTCTCCCTCGTCTCCTACTTCCGTGACATACTCATGTCTCTGTAGGTGGCTGAGAGGAGCATTTGCTGACTATGTACAACCAGAGGCACAGGGAGAATTAGCTGTTGTATCACTTTTGCTAATTTAAGTTCTGCTGATGAGCACACTGACCCAAGCAAATCAACCAGATCATTTCCCAGCCCCTCCTGGCTTTAAGAAGCCTGGATCATGCCCAGGAAAATGGAAGCAGAGAAGAAGGAGGCTTGCAAACCCTCAAGGTTGCCATGGGAAATCAGCTTGCCAGTGAGGTAAAACCAATGCAGAGGAGACCTCTGGGAAGGCCAAAGCAGATTTCATCAGTGCCCCGTGTGAAGTACCTGTCACCACCTAACTTAAGTGAGAGATGCCAACAGTCCCCAAACAGCACTCCTTCTCAGTTCTGCCTTATGACTTCCAAGAATTTGACTACTTTTCTTTTTAAGAATACGGTCATCGACTTTCTCTTCAGTGTATCCCTTATACTGTGCAGGAGATGCCCATTATCAGAGAGCTTTGACTGAACACCCTAAACATTCCATGGAAAAGAGAAAATAGGTTTTTAAAAAATCTCCTGCCTATCAGGAGATCCCATAAGGCACTCCAGCTTTTTTCCAATGCACTCGCACAACATCCTCAATGCACCGCGGAACAGGAAAAGCCAGCCAACCAGAGCCTCACTGACCATCTTGAAATATGCACATATCAATAAAATAAAAACATCAATAAAAATGCACATATCAACCACACTTCCCAACAGGTGTGCTCCTTACTGTTCTCCGAGTGCTCTGCTAATTCCCAGAGCAGTAACGGAATTTATCTAAAACGGATAAGGCAGCTCTAGAAGCACAAAGCTGATCTTGGGAGCCCCTAACCCAGCTGGATTATAGTCAGACAGGTCAGGGTGCCCTAGATCTCCTCAAATGTAGTGGCTGCAAACTTAACCTTTCCCGGGGTGGGGCAGGGATGGGGGAGCATTCCAGATACCTTTCTGGATACCTATGCCTCGGGTGCAGGGAGTTGGGAAATCATTTTCTAACCTAGCTCTCCTAGGGGCATTTGTGTCGGAAGTTGGGTAGGATGCTTTTTTTTTTTTTTTTTTTAAACCACATCCAAGAAGTTTGCGTTCATCCATTCTATTACATGCCTGCCACAATTTCAGCAACAGTTTGGTAGAGATTCGTTTTCGATTTAGTAATCCCAGTTACCAACCCTCTGCAGGAGAGCTGCAGCTGCTGCAGTAGACAGTCAGCTGTCAGTATAAAACCAACATGCATACGAGAGGACTTTTCTCTCTTGCTCCCATTGTATTACCTTGAGCTCCTTGACTGTAGAAGAATCTTTGAGCTGACTCAACATCCAGGAGTCTATGAGCAGACTCGACATCCAGAAAATAATCCATTTTGGGGTAATCCATCCTTGATGTTCTCAAAGCAGAGTTTCAAGATAAAATAGTCACTTGTATGCCTATGGAAAAAGAAAAAAAAATCCACAATATTTTAGACTGTCAAATAGATGTTTAAAACCATGTCTCTGTGTGTGTGTGTATGTGTATAAACATATGTGTATATACAATGTATTATATATTATAAGGACATATATTTATATACACACATACACATATATACATATTAACAATTTTGGAATAAGAAATATCCCATTATGATACTCCCTCATTTGACAGTTCCAATTTGACTGTTCTAAACCCACCCTCAATATAGCTCTTCTACTGTATGAGAAAACGCAACATTTAATCAACATGCATTAAAAGAAATATATTCTACTCAGAAAAAAAAATCCAGATGATTCAAGCTAAAGAGAAATAACATACCAGTCTTTCCTTGTTATATATTAACTGGAAAAATAGGCTGTTAAATTCATATGCTATCCGTTTTCAAAAGATCTGTCTGATGAATGGCACTGTTAAGTGTCAGCATTCTGAACTGATCCTCGGTCCAGGGAGTTCCAATTCCTCTAGAATGGGGGGAACCGCCTGGGAATCTGTGCCTCCACTTAGAGGTGCTGTGCATTTATGACACATGCTGACATGTTTGCTATAAAAATGCCTTGGATTCCTTCCTTTTTGGTGCTTCCCTTCAGCACATTTTATAAAGTGCTCCAAGATCATCACCTGATTGCCCCTGACCCAGGCTGCTTTTGAGAAAGAATCCTGGTTTGGGGGGCAAGGATCCCCAGCATGTTATCATGCACTGGCCTGTCAGGAAGCTGATGCACTTATTGAAAAGCATTCAGCCAGCTGGGTTCTTTTTAGCATATGTAACCTCTCCCTGATACTTGCACAGATGAAGTATCTCTCTTTCTGCAGGATGTTTTTGGAAAGAATTCATAAGTCCAAGTCATTCAAATTGAGCTCAGAAGGCTAATCCAATTCGTTCCTCTTTCTAACAGTGAATATTTTAATTTAAGAACCCAAATCTGGTAAGAGGAAACTTTAAAAAATTCCCAAAGGTAACCCCAAGAGCAAATCATACTTACTGCAAGAGGAGAAAAAAAAAAAAATCAAGGACTAACTGCCGGCAGTAAAACCAAGAAAAATTTCAGCTGGAGTGTCTTTGATCTCACTAAATTCCCAGTGAAAGTAAACAATTTTGATTGTTTGATTAGAACAGCAATGAATAATGTATACAGTCCAGTGGACCTCCTTTATCACATAAAATAGCCAGAGCATGTTACCTTAGCAACAGAAGGTGACGCCAGTCTCAGCCTCTTTGTATCCTCCACTCTGAAGGAAGAAAATGACCAGTTTCCCGTATAAAACTTGGGCACAAAATCATCAGCATCAAAATCGACATGTAACCATCATGTGGTCCAGTCCTCATCACCCCTTCCGTCTCTTACGCAGAGAAGTGTCATCGTCATTGAAAAAACGGGTTTTGGCTTTACTAATTTATGTTTATAGCCCCAAGTCACACTTCGATTTGCAATTGCAACCGAATTACATGATTAAACCGTTAACAGGATCGAAAAGTTGTCTAGAAATTGTTGGGGGGGCACCCACTTCCTACCCTGATGCTGGCTACGGGTTGCAGGGAATGGTCGTTTGAGCTTAGCATATGTTAAATGTTCCCCTGTTATAATTAATACATAGATCAGTCACCAGCATCTCGGCTGAAAATAACTCTCTTTCCTTCTGCGAATCAGTCACTGGAAGAAGCTGAAAAAGCTGCCTGAAATTTCCCAGCTTTTAAAAAATGCATTATAACATAGCTCTTTTGGGAGCTGTCCCCCACCCCCCGGAAAAGAAAGGTGGCCAGAAATGAGACAGGAAAGGAAGAGTCTTGAAGTTAGCAGATACTCACCAGCACTTGTTGGCCTCTTGCAGCAGGACACCCAGAGCTCCTGATGACGCTGTGTGATGCTGCTAAGCACAGGAGCCCAAATGAACAGCTTCTAATTTTCTCTTCAATCTCAATTCGAGAGCACTGAGCAGAGGCAAGTGATGGATTGGCCCATTTTATATTATGATGAAATGCAACCCCTAAGAGGAGATCTGAGTGGAGCTGCTCTTTAGAACACATTAGATTGCTAATTTAAGAAAATTGAAAGGTTTTGTTTTACTGTCTTTTATGTGTTCTCTCTGCTACCCCCTCAGTTTAATTTGCATTTAAAATTATGCTCATGTCTCCTCAGTTCTCCAAGGTGTGGAGTACTTTCTAATCACGATGGCTGCTTGGGTAGGGGTTGGTGCAACGCCACTTTTATTCTGAGCTGCAAAACAAGGTGGGTAATTATAATCGTGAGCTGTTTTCTGAAGTGAAATAGAAAATGAACATCTGATTTCAACCCCTGCCTCTCCTCTGGCCTTTCTTCCCCTTCCTGCCTCTGATTGCTTGGTCAAAGCTCCAGCCCAAATCATGCCAATCTGTCTAAATGCATTCTTTTCTGTCTGAATGTAACAAAATAAACCCAACAGCAAAAGGAAACTTCGGTTAGATACCTGAGCTTATTCTGGTGGGATATCCTCCCTACCAAACCTCTGAAAGGACTTTTGGACACAATACCTGGAGATGTGCTCATGAAAGGCATAATGAGAACAAAATGCAAGCCTGATGGTGGGTTTTTGACCCTTTGTTGACCAAGAAGAATTAGTTAATAAGTGTGGCACGGTGTGTGGTGTGTTGGATTGTTAAGAAAAAAGAAGATACATTTGAGGAGTCTTGGATGGAAGACCACCACACTCCCCCCTCCCACAGACACAGTTCTTCCAGCTGCTTTTGAGACAAACTGGAAAATCTCCTGCTGTTTGTCTTTTGGGCTCTCCCACCCAATCAGGACAAATCAGATACCAAGCTGGGGCTGCTGAATTAAGCCTGGTGAAAGGAAACTAAACTACCAAATCCTATGTTCTTGTAGGGAAAGTCCACTTTGGAACAGAATACGCAAAGCTTTGCCCAGACCCAAGGACTTACTTTTCTAAGGTTACATTTCTATTCAGCCTCCAATGGAGACATGCTGAACACTTGACATTTACAAGAGGAGAAAGCTGTCTTCTGGGTTCTTTAGCTTACAGTGAGGTGTGGGCGACAGGTTCTGAACTCTCTATTGTGAATCTACTGAAATTGTAATGACTCATAGGTGAGAGAGAGAGATGGGGAGAGAGATGGGGAAAGAGAATGCCCAATCTACTGCTGCTGACAAACACTGAACATTTAGGTGAGCACAGATGAATGTGTGATTGAAGACAGAGATGCTAAATGGGAAATTTGAAAAATAGAGTTTATTCTCAGAGGTTGGGGGATGGTTTTGAAAGTAAGTCATTTCTGGAAAGTTGATCAGGAAAGGTAAATTTGAAGTGTCTTACAAAATGTACATGCAATATGAAAGGGCCATGATTTAAGAAAACTCAGGAAAATTTCAATTTAGAGAAAGAAATATATTTGGGAAGGGGATGATTCTTAACTTGCAAAATGAGAACTTCAATTTACTAAATAATTAACAACTGGGTTTTTTT
>ML106607.1:0-13712 GCA_003697995.1 Taxidea taxus jeffersonii | reverse complement strand
AAAAAAAAAAAAAAGATGGAACCTGGAGACCAGGAAAGATATCAGCTTGTATTAGTTTATTTTTGGGGTACACTTATTTATTCTATTGGATGGCATAAGACCCACACATTTTGGTAAAGGAAGTCATATGATTTGTAAGTAGACAACTGGCTTTTTTGTTCTTTTGGTATCATTGCATTGACTTCCATCAGTCTGGGTTTGCTCCTTACTAAGAGATGAAGAGTTTTGTGTTATTGACAATTTAATAATTTTACTTACTTAGTTGCTTCACTGTATTCTAGAGCTCTCTAGTAGACAATATTTTGTATTTGTGTTGAACCGTATGAAGTTCTGCCTTTTCTCTGCATTGAAATCTTGTGGAAGTTTTTCATTTCCCAACAAACCCAACTATAATTTTAAAATATTAGAAGCTCTCTTAAAGTGTGGGAGCATCTTGGATTCCTTGGTTGGGTTCCTAGGTTGAAAATCTTTGGTTAAGTGCTAGCTCACTAAACAAGTATAGAAAATAGTATATTCATTTATTTCTGCAAATAGTTGACCTCAGAATGTGTTGCCATAGCTGTGGTTTCCCTCTGCTTGGCAAGTCACTCTCTTACCTCTCAGCCCATCCCTCAAAAGCAGTCTCACCTTCCCTGCTCACTAAGGATTGTCATTCAGTGGTAGGAGACTGCAAAGATTTTATGTGAGGTTTTATCGATATTGAACTCTTCCTGAGGCGAAACACTTTAAGCCATCATCAGTTACTTTTACTTTAAAGTAAATGAATTTCCAGACTTCTTGTGAGAAGGTTTTGATGATAGTTGGAAAGCTAAAGAAGGCTGCGAGGGCCAGAAAGGTAGACTGGGGAAAACAAAGTCTCACAGGGAGAGGAGCCTAACGGTATTCTATGTAAGCATGTAGTCATGTTTTGAGGCCTCCCTCATGTATAAGGTACCAGGTATAGGCATACCTTGGAGATAGTGCAGGTTCAGTTCCAGATCACTGCAATGAAGAAAATATCACAATAAAGCAAGTCAAGTGAATTTTTGGTTTCCCAGTGTTGTTTACACTATATTATAGTTTATTCAGTGTATAATAGCATTATGTCTTAAAAGAAACCCAATATACATATCCTAACTTAAAGATACATCAGTGCTAAACAATGCTAACCATCACCTGAGCTTTCACAGAGTTTGCAATCTTTTTGCCAATCGAAGTTCTTGCCTCCATGTTGATGGTTGCTGACCGGTCAGGGTGGTGGTTGCTAAAGGTGGGGTGATTGCGGCTAGTTCTTAAAATAAGACAAAAATGAAGTTTGCCACATCGATTGAGTCTTCCTTTCATGAATGATTTCTCTGTAGCTTGTGATGCTGTTGGATAAGCATTTTACCCACAGTAGAACATCTTTCCAAATTGGAGCCAATCCTCTCAAACCCTGCTGCTGCTCGATCAACTAAGTTTATGTAATATTCTAAATCCTTTGTTGTCTTCACAGCATCCTCACCAGGAGTAAATTCCATCCCAAGAGACTACTTTCTTTTCTCACTCATAAGAAGCACCTCCTCATCTGTTCAGGTTTTATTATGAGGTGAGAGCAATCCAGACTCATCCTCCGGCTCACCTCTCACTCTAACTCTCTTGCTGTTTCTACCACATCTGCAGTGACTTCCTCCACTGACATCCTTGAACTCCTCAAAGTCATGCATGAGGGTGGGAATCAACTCCTTCCGAACTCCTGTTCATCTTAATATTTTGACCTCTTCTCATGCATCACAAATGTTCTTAATGGCACCCAGAAAGGAGAATGCTTTCCAGAGGGCTTTCGATTGACTTTGCCCATATCCATCAGAGGACTCACTATCTCTGCGAACTATAGCCTTACAAAGTGTTTTTTGTTTTTTTTTTAAATAAAAAGACTTGAAAGTTAAAATGACTCCTTGATCTATGGACTGCAGAATGCATGTTGTGTTAACAGGTGTGAAAACATTAGCCTTGCTGTACATCTCCATCAGAGCTCTCGGATGACCAGGTGCATTGTCAATGAGCAGTCATATTTTGAAGGGAATCTTTTTTTTTTTTTTTTCCTGAGCGGTAGATCTCAGCAGTGAGCTTAAAATATTCAGTCAACCGTGTTGTAAACAGATGTGTTGTCATCCAAGCTTTGTTGTTCCACTTGTAAAGCACAGGCAGAGTTGATTCAGCATCATTTTTAGGACCCTGGGATTTTTGCTACGGTACATGAACATTGGCTTCAACTTAAAGTCAGCAGTTGCATTAGCCCCTAACAAGAGAGTCAGCCTGTCCTTTGAAGCTTTGAAGCCAGGCATTGACTTGTCCTCTTGAGCTATGAAGTCCTGGATGGCATCTTTCTTCAACAGAAGGCTGCTTCATCTACATTCAAATTCGGTTGCTTAGTGCAGCCACCTTCATTGACTCTCTCAGCTCCATCTCTGGAGAACTTGCTGCAGCTTCTCCCTCAGCACTTGCCGCTTTAGTTTACACTTTTCTGTTATGGAAATGGTTTCTTTTCTTAAACCTCATGAACCAACCCCTTCTAGCTTCAACTTTTCTTCTGCAGCTTCCTCACCTCTCTCAGCCTTCATAGAATTGAAGAGAGTTAGGACTTTGCTCTGGGTTAGGCTTTGGCGTAAGGGAATGTGTGGTGGGCTGGTTTGATCTTCTCTCCAGGCCACTGGAACTTTCTCTATGTCAGCAATGAACACGTTTTGCTTTATCATCCGTGTGTTCGCCGGAGTAGCACTTTTTTTTTTTTTTTTAAGTAGGCTCCACACCCAACATGGAGCCCAACGCAGGGCCTGAATCCATGACCCTGAGATCAAGACCTGAGCTTGAGATCAAGAGTGGAGTGCTCAACTGAATTGCAAGAGGCCTAGCTTTCAGCCTATCCTGGCTTTTGTCATGCCTTCCTCACCAAGTGTAATAATTTCTAGCCTCTGGTTTAAAGTGAGAGATGTGCGACTCTTTTTCACTTGGACACTCAGAGACCACTGTAAAATTATTAATTGGCTTCATTTCAATATTGTTGTATCAGGGAATAGGGAGGTACAAAGAGAGGGAGAGAAATGGGGTAACGGCTAGTTGGTGGAACACTCAGAACACCCACTACATTTATTTGATTTGACTCGTTGTCTTATATGGGTGTGGTTTGTGATGTCCCATAACAATTACAATCTCAGCATCAAAGATCACTGATCACCGATCACCATAACATAATAATAGTAGTAATAATAACGTTAGAAGTATTGTAAGGATTACCAAAATATAACCCAGAGACGGGAAATGAATGAACAAATACGGTGGAAAAAACGGAGCCAATACACCTGCTCGGTGTAGTGTTGCCAGAAACCTTCACTTTGTAAAAAACACAGTGTCTATAATGTGCAATAAAGCATAGTGCAATACAACGAGGTAAGCCTGCATTAGGCTGGCAGAGATGGGCATTAAATCTGTAAACATCTTAATCTGCACAGTAGACAGACTTCTAAATCCTATTTATGAACACCATGTCAAAATTGTTCCCCCTTGGCCCATTCTCAGCAGGAAAATTCTTCAAAACAAAATCCACAGTCTCCTTTTCTGGACTGCATTGGAGAAAGCCACATTAGAAGAGAGGTGGTTTTGGCCAATGTGGTGGAGACCAGGGCCAAGAAAAATGAATCCTTTAGCTCCACTTGCTGCCCACTTCTGAAAATATTCTTTCCCCTCTTTTAATACTCATAGAAGGGCTCATTCACAGAGTTGAAAAGAACAATAATTGAAAATGACATTGTACTCTTCTGCCAACTGGATTTAGTAAGTTGATCTTTCTTATGATACAGAAATACCTTCGCTTGACAGAAAGAATACTCATGCATTATATTTCTATCTTAGTGTTTATCTAATTGATCTGGAAATAGGGAAATGAAGAGATGTTGAGTAGGGAAAGGAATCGTCCAGCAACTCTCTTATTTACTGTGACTCTCAAACCCTTAACTATGAAGACTTGAAAATGGCCGGCTACTGGTGGAGAAATGCACTGACAATAGTAGCTTTTTTTTTTTTGACATGAATCTGAAGATGTATTATAATGATATTGACTTCATTCGCCCTGGCAAGAAAATCACATTGCCCTCAATTCTTTATGGGTAGAGTATGTGTGTAATTTGTTTTCCACTCTTCTGGAGGGTGAAAAATTAATCACAAGTTCAACTGCATTTTCCTAGTCTTCCTAAAAATCCAGATAAGCAATTTGAAAATATCCCATGATGTGTTGAAGGAAGAAAGAGTAGTGATCTCTGAGGGCATGAGTCTTATACACATTACAGAAGATGTGGCTCCTGAACGTCCAAAGCACATTAGGAAAATAAGATTGAATATAGCACTGAGAGCCCACAAGGAGTGAGTTTGAATTATATCGAAACAGTGTAAGTTATTTTTAGGTCATTTCAAGGTCATTTTGAAAATGCCACACTACTATGCAGACCGAGGATTACCAATAGATAGATTGGATAGATAGGTAGATAGACAGATGTACAAGTAGAAGTAGACACTAGAAAAAGAAAGGCAGGCAGAAAGAGGTAGCGATGTACAGACCCAGAAGAAGAAAATGACCAAAACGACTTTAGACACGTGATAATTTTTTTGAAAGATTTTATTTATTTATTTGACAGATAGAGATCACAGGTAGGCAGAGAGGCAGGCAAAGAGAGAGGGGGAACCAGGCTCCCAGCCGAGCAGAGAGCCCGATGTGGGGCTCGATCCCAGGACCCTGGAATCATGACCTGAGCCAAAGGCAGAGGCTTTAACCCACTGAGCCACCCAGGTGCCCCATGTAATAATTTTGAACTACCTTTTTTTTTCTTCCCAAATGCCAAGGTCAAAAACCAAAAAAAACTGTATAAATCAAAGGAACTTTGGTTAACTATTTCATCCCTTTTAGGTTTTTATTTTTATTTTTAAAGATTTTATTTATTTATTTGACAGACAGAGATCACAAGTAGGTAGAGAGGCAGGCAGAGAGAGGAAGAGAAGCAGGCTCCCTGCTGAGCAGAGAGCCCAATGTGGGGCTTGATCCCAGGACCCTGGGATCATGACCTGAGCCGAAGGCAGAGGCTTTAACCCAATGAGCCACTCAGGCGTCCCTCTTTTAGGTTTTAATGTATTGACACATTCTACAACAAAGTCTATGTACTTAAACATTAATACTAAGTGTTTTCTTTATGCATATGTGCAAGGGTATTTTCATAACAAATATTATTATTATTATTCATGACACAGCTCCTGGTTTGTTTTCAGAGATGAATGTCTTTGGGATCTATCACCCAAAGGCACTGAGGAACGTCATCTCACAGGTATTAAGTCTCCAAATCAGCATTCCTTACTCCTAGTGGGTTGAAGATAACAGAAGACCCACCTCCACCATGACGCTTGTGAAGAGGAGTGATGGTAGGTGGGTGCTTTCTTCTGTCATGAAGAGAACCTTATAGCTATTTCCTGAGTTTCATTTTTCACAAACATTATTAGTACCTGGAAAAAAAATTGCCATACTTAGCCTCAAATACTCATTGCTATATAATAAACACCAAAGAAATGTTTTCCAATCATTCAGGAGACAATGCAGTAATGTAGTTAAAAATATTGGCTTGGTTTTGCTGCTTGTTAACTAAGCAGGCTAACCTCTCCAGGCCTCATCTTCCAGCTCTGTAGACTAAAAATAGAAATAAGAATCAAAGGAGATAACCTATGTAGACAATAGAGAATCTGGCACACAGGAAGTATTTAGGTTAGGTATTACTTTAAAATATTTCTTCAACGGCTTAGAAATGTAAGGAGTTGTGAGAGTAAGACTTCCCATCCCGTGCACCCCAACCACATCTGTCTCATGTATTAGTTGAAATATTACCTCTAGATGCATCTAGAATGGTACCTGGCCCATAGTAAGTGCCCGAGAGTGTTAGTTATTATAATTATCTTCCCCAGCAGAGATCCGGTGGACTTGATGAGCTCATCCATGTGTATTCTTTTTCTGGAGAGCCATGCAAAGGAGGAAACATCTAGGACCCCTGCCAACTTGTCCTCACCAAAGGGCAGCTGTTTTCTTTCTACCACTCTGCTTTTCTTTTCCTACAACAGGGAATTACAAACTATAGCAGAATTTTGGCCATTCTTTTTCATAAACTCATCTCTTTCCTCAGCCAAATTAAACAACATATATAGATACTTGGAGCAGAATAGGCCTTTTATCCATTGCATAATAAATGGCTCAACATCAAAATTTTCTCTTTTTCCAGGTGCAGGTCCAGACATGTAGTCTGGTTTAAATGTATCACTATTCATTTATTCATAATTATTTAATTGGGGGTAATTGTTTATTATTCACTATGTGCCAGGCAATACATGAATTGTTGGGAATACAGTAATAAACTAGGTTTCTAGATTCTCTCAACTTTTTTCATATTAAGGCATAGCTTGAAAATGATCATATGTGTAAATGAGTAGATGTGTTTAGGGCAGTCAGCTTTGAGGGCTCAGCCATGCAGGGTTTGGGGAATAACAACTTGGCATGCCAGTTGGGAAGCTTTACATAAAATACACAACTTTTTTTTTAAAGGTTTTATTTATTTATCTGATAGACAGAGATCACAAGTAGGCAGAGAGGCAGGCAGAGAGAGAGGAGGAAGTAGGCTCCCCACTGAGCAGAGAGCCCAGTGCGGGGGTCGATCCCAGGACCCTGGGATCATGACCTGAACCCTAGGCAGAGGCTTTAACCCACTGAGCCACCCCGGCGCCCCTAAAATACACAACTTTTAACTTATTTAATTTGTCCGTAGCTTTTCAAGTTAGATGAAAAAAAATCCAGCATCTAGTTGGTGGCAGGAGAAGGGAGGAGTGGACACTAATCAAACTTAGCGTGGTTTTTATCCCTAAAATTACAGATTGGTAATCCATGTCAGAGCTTTGAATTAGTGATTACGATGCTGAGGGGGCCAACTGATGGAGGAACGAAACACAGAAGGGGTGCCACTATGTTTTACCAAACAATTTTAAAAAATGATTTCAAGGCCCTCTGGGTGGCTCAATCAGTTAAGTGTCTACCTTTGGCTCAAGTCAAGATCCTAGGGTCCTAGGATTGAGCCCCAAGTCCAGGGAGCCTGCTTCTCCCTCTCGTCCTGCCCCTCCCCCACTCTGCTTGTGCTAAATCTCTTTCAGATAAATAAATAAAATCTTTAAAAAATGATTTCAAGACCTACTGGTTTTAGATCAATTGCTCGTTTTTTAAAAAAATATTCCCCCGCAGCCCCTCCCCACCCCCACCCATCCCATGACAATCTAATGACATCTGCCTTGGGTGCTTACCACCAGTTTTTGTGTATTTCACAAAATTTTGTGTATTTCTTCCATTCTGGAAGAAAGATATCAGGATTACATTGTTTTTCACTAGCTTGGAAGTTGTGATGCCCAAGGTAGTTGGAAGAAGTCCATGTTCTTTAGCTGATAGGGCCTTGGGAGTGACATTTTTTTCAGGTTAATGTAACCTCCTTTGGCAGGTAAACATTTGCGCTGCATTTTTTTTAAAAAATAAGAATCCTTGATTTAAAAAGCTCCTAGCTGTAAACAGCAAGAATCCACAGTCACATTTTTAACATAGCTTCAGAGGAACTATAATTTAAAATCAAAAGTCTTCTCATTCCTATGGCAACCAACAGAAGTATTCAACTAATGCTACATGCTGTGTATATTAAGCTGTGCATCGTGTACCCCTGCCCCGCCCCACTGCTATCCTCTCCCTATGGATTCATCCTGAACTTCACTGAATTGTACACCTTGACAAGGATTTGTGTCTTTTCCAGACATAGAGTTTGTTTCCAACATGCAAGTGTCAAACCCATGAGTGTAAAAGGGAAGAGTCCTCCCAAAGGAAACCTTTACACACCCAGAGGGAAAATGTACCCCAAAATAGAGATACCGTCTGCTTCCCTGATTTGACAGGTTTGAGAGCTCCTTGTTTTAAAGCCAGACATGAATCTGTGAAGAGATTCCCTTGAGTTACAACCCTTTTTGGGAGCAGCTACCATGAAGATAACATATGTGGTGAGACAGAGCCAAGAAAGCACCCACTGGGCTGCAGCACAGCTCTGGGAACATTTATAACACATTCTCAGGAAGCTGGAGTGGTTAGTCATGGGTGTAGAGAAAGTCCCCCTCTGCACTGACTGTCTCATAGGCCCTAGGTGTTGGCTGTCATTATGGTTTGTTCTTCAAGGAGGACCTAAGTGGTTCTGTTTTAAAGAGTAAGACCCTGATGCCTGAGATTCAAAGATCACAAAAGCCAAACACAGCCTGAATTCTAGCTGAGTGTTTTTTAAATTTCCGAGGAAAAATTTATTTTCAGGGTGGAAATGGTCTGGGATGTTTTGCATAAAACTTGCTTAGATTTTAAGATATTCACAAAATGTGGATTAGTCATTCATTTTTGTTCCTTTGGGAGGGTTCAGAGGAACATTTTGGAACAGAATGAAGTAGGACATGCCACTGGCTTCTTTCTAAAGGCCAACTATTGTCCCTCTCTCTCCTAAACTTCCTCGATGAAGATGTATGTCTACGAGGGTGTGCTGGGTTAAGACTGTCATCAGTCATTGTATTCCTGGAAAGTGAAGGACTGGGAACTAAGAACCCCGGATGTTGATCCTAAATCTATTGCTCTGTGATGATAGGCACAGAACTCATTATCTGGGATTTTCTTTCCCTCTCATGTAAGATGGAGATGTTAAATGGTTTGAGTCTGTAGATCTAAAGTATCTTATTGCTCAAGAGTCTGGAATTTTCAGAACTGAAGTGAATAGAACTGAGGCCTGATTAAACTTTCTGACTCATTGATTGGTTGATTGATTGATTATAAACTAAGACAAGAATATTTAGAAGTGAATCACCCTGTGAGATCCATGGTCTAGAATCTTGCTGCTCAAAATGTGTCCATGGATGAGCAGCATCAACATTACCTGGGTACATGGGAACCTTATAATCTCAGGCCCCACCCCAGACCTACTGTTTCAGAATCTGCATTCTAACAAGCTTTTCAGGAAATTCATGTGCACATTAAAATTTGAGAACCGATGCCATAGGGTTGGTTATATAGGTATGAATATATACATATACATGTATATATGTATGTATAGAGGTAATGGTCTACTGATAAATTTGTTGACAACCAGGTAAACTGTTTTAAGCACTGTCTACCTGAAGGTAGATCTCAACCCCCAAGGTAATTATTGAATGTTATTCTCATTAAACAGATGAGAAAACCAAAGTGTAAAAAGGTAATGTAACTTGCCTGTGGTTACACAAGAAATAGCTTCTTAAGTAGTAAAACCAAGGTAGGTTTAAGATGGAATTCTCCATATGGCCATTCAGCGAAGAGGGGAAAAGAGTGTCCACTAGTCCTTCTTCAGATTGTCCACCATTTTAAACCTCTCCATTTATTAACAGATAGAGACTCCTGGCATAAAAGCCCTTTGTTGGACGCTACCCACCTTCATGGATATTTCAGTTGAAAAGTCATCATTTGATTCTCATGACAACATCATATGGAAATCAGGAATGGGATTATGACTTCATTTTACAGAAGAAGTCAACACAAAACCAAAGAACTGAATGGACTTGTCTGCACTGGTAAGTCACAGAGCCCAAAAAATAGCACACATGTTTGGGTGCCCTGCCCAGTATCATTAACTATTCTGTCATGATTCAGAATATTTGTTGTGCTACCCACGTGTGGTTGTGTGTGTCTGTTCTGATCAAGAGAATGAATAGGGGTCTTTTGGTGATTTTTTTTAATTAAAAAAATTTTTAAATTGTTGTATAGTATGCATAACATGATATTTACTATCTCACCATTTTAAAGTGTAGAGTTCAGTGGTATGAAGTACACCTATATTTTCCTGAAACCATCACCATCTACTGTCTTTAAAACTATTTCACAAAACTGAAGCCCTATGCCCACTAAATAATAACCCCCCATTCCTTGCTCTTCCCAGTCTTTGGCAACTACCCTTCTACTTTCTGTCTATACAAATTCAACTTTTTGAAGTACCATATATAATTGGAATCATACTGTATTTGTATTTTTGTGACTGGCTTATTTCATTCAACATAATGTCTTCAGAGTTTATCCATGTTATAGCATGTGCCAGTATTTTCTTCCTTTCTAAGGCTGAATAATATTCCATTTATGGATATACCACATTTCATTTATCTAGTCATCTACTAATGGTCACATAGGTTGCTTCTACCTTCTGGCAATTGTGAATAATGCTGCTGAGTATGTGGATTTACGAATACCTCTTCAAGTTCTGCTTTAAATTCTTTAGGGCTTATGCCCAGAAGTAGAAATACTGGGTCGTATGGGAGTTCTATTTTTAATTTTTCTGAGGAACTGCCATAGTTGCTGTACCATTTTATATTCCCACCAACAGTGCAAAAAAGAAAGTTTTTTTTTTAAATTTAAAGAAAAGTTATTTTTTTTAACTTTAAAAAAAGATTTATTTATTTTAGAGAAAGAAAAAGAGGGGGAGAGCAGGGAGAATGGCAGAGGGAAAGAATATAAGCAGACTCTCTGTTGAGCATGGAGCCTAACACGGGCTTGATCCTAGACTCTGAGATCATGACCTGAGAAGTCAAGAGTTCAATGCTTAACTGACTGAGCCATGAAGGTGCCCCAAGAGTTAATTGATTTTAATGCCCATTTTCCCACCTCATACATTTCAGTTAATGTCCTGGGAGATTAAAAGGCTGACTTTTAAGTACTTAACCCAACCCAGTGGGATTTTCATTCCTTGGGAAGGGATTATATATTAAAAATAAAGTATCTTTCTTACTCTTTTTTAAAAAGATTTTATTTATTTATTTATTATTATTTATTATTTATTTATTATTTAAGGATAGAGAGACAGAGAGAAAGAGAGCATAAGTGGGGAGAGGAGCAGAGGGAGAGGGAGAAACCGACTCCCTGCTGAGCAAGAAGCCCAACACAGTGCTCGATCTGAAGACTCTGGAATCATGACCTGAGCCGAAGAAGACAGTGGCTTAACCAACAAAGCCAGCCAGGTGCCCCATATTTTTCTTACTCTTAAATATGGACAGCCTATTGTGAGACTTCTACATTAGAGGAGCAGCAATTCTTGCTCTAATTATTTTTCATAGTGGCAAGTCATTTTGAATATTAATACTGGAAGTAAACTGGTTTTAAAAGAAGGGAATAGATAGATATAGATAGACATAGGTATATAAATACAGATATAGTTAGATATAGATATAGATAGGAAGGTCTATTTTGAGATATTAAGCTAAATTAGAGTGGCTTCAAAGCCAACATATCATTTAAGTGGGATAGAAACATCTATCAAAAAGCAAAAATGGTCCTTTGGAATGTTTATGTGGTTATCTTGTCTCACAGAATGAGCAATTGCTGAAATATACTGTTAAGTGGTATAAAGAATTTCTCATATCATCACTTGGGCAATGCAATTAAGAGAAATATGGCTCCATCCAATTTATTTTGACCTTGGTATCCTTTAGCTTGTTGACTGGTTTGAATTTATCTGAAGTTGTCTTCAGAGGGAGGTATGTTCTTTAAGGTCACTTAAACTTTCCAGAGTTAATTTTTTCCAGTTAGTTTTTTGTCTGCTCTTAAGAAATATTGAGAAAAATCTATATAGAGAGAGCAAGATATATATATAGCACATAAACATGCACACACTCAATGAAAAACTGTTTCTAGAAACAAACATTCTCCTATTCAAAAGATCTACAAAATTTTAATTCATTTATCAGAGTAAAATGAGGTACAGAGGTCTTATTTGGTCTCTATTAGGGCCAAATTATTTGCCATAATAACTGGGCAAACCCCATAGTATCAAGCCAACAGTTGACTAATTGGTACTCCTATCATTTCATAAACACTGTAAAACATGAAAGTTATGGAATAGATGCTGACTTTCCTTTTGAGAAGTCCAGTCCTGCTAAATGGAATATTAATGTAAAGTAATTGATTGAGTATTCATTCATCAAATATTGAACAATTATTAGGGTAAATAATATGAAATTGATGGTACTGAACCACTTTTGGTCTGCAAAAGCATCTGACACTGGTGAAGTGCTAACCATCCAGAAATGGTTAAAAATAAAATCCCTGCATTCAAAGAATTCCCAGTCTACTGAAGTAAATAGATACCAAATACAATAAACATGAATGTCCTATAATAAAGACATGTACATGGCACTTAGGGTAGAAAGAGAATGGAGGGATTAACTTTGCTTCATCAAGAGTTTTATTGATTGCCTTTCACCAGTAGAGGTAAAATATTTTGATAGAACAGCCTAAATATTCTTTTCTGGGCTCACAAATTCATTTTAAAGGTAATAACATCAACAAATTTATGTCAAATAATAGAAGAGATTGCCTGCGAAGGTTTTCATCTGTTTGTGCTTGAAACTTTAAATTTATCTGCTTTTCTATCCTCTTAAAATTTTCATTAAGGAATCCTTTGGTTATCAGCAAGGAAACTCATCAAATGGTCCACGAACAACCAAGTGGTGACAATACTCCACGGCAGGCAGTTCTGTAGATACTCATGATCAGATCTAAGGTGCAGAGTCCTCTTCTGATTATTTGGCATCATGATAATAATCCCCAAATTATATTTCTTAGGAGATTGGGCTATAGTCTTTTTGGATGTCCTTGTTTTTAGCCAGATACATAATTTTACATTTGTTGGTGCTAACATATCTTCTAATCCTTGCAAAGAACTTCTTTCTTGTTAAAAAAAATTACATAAAGAAAAATAAGCTGAAGAGAACACTTTCTAAACATTTAAAAGTTTTAAACACCTACTCACCTTAGGGGAAAAAAAAAAAAGCAATAGCACACCAAATCTGCTGATGTCACTTCTCATGAATGTTGACGCATTTAGGTTGTCAATTCTATTTCTGTTCACTTAACCATAGACTCCGATTTCCACTTATAGAATTTAGCTTGGAAATTTGGCTTTCTTCAAACTGCAGTGCCTGAAAAGCTATGTAAAGCATGCTACAATAAGAATACCCTTGAAACTGCCTCACCTTTTTTGGGGAAGGATCTTGAGTTGCTTTTATGATGATGAGCTTTTATCTGAGACCAACTGTGAAATGAAGGTATAGAGGCAAGCAACCACATTAACCTAATAAGAACCTCCATTTATGCATTTGAATTCATCCTAATACATGAGTATTTATTTTTTCTGTTTGCTAAATTGCTATCTCTTAACTCCGTTGCTCTCTAGTGCAGCTAAGCAATCAATCTGAGCTTAAAGAAATAAAAAAATGCTTTTTGAACAAAAGGATAAGGCAAACAAAACCTGAGCTCTTTTAGAGAGTCAAAGGAGGCAACATTGGTGACAATTTAGTGTTTCCTGTTCACTCTGCCATTTCTTTAGTTGATTCAAAAGGACTCGTGCTTAAAAAGAACAACAAAGAAACAATAGAGTTCTCAGGGCAGAAGTGGTATGTTGGCTCTAGTTTGGTAAAGGAGATGTTATAAAACAAGTAATTACAGTTCAGAGGTTGGAGGGCTTTAATGGAGACATGGAAGAGGGAATTTGACCAACCTGTCTTGGCCTATAGAGTGCTTTAAGAGATTTGTTTGACCTAACTTCATAGCTGATTAGCGGTTAAGCGAGATGATACAATGGGGCAGTGGG
>ML106606.1:11908-22446 GCA_003697995.1 Taxidea taxus jeffersonii | reverse complement strand
CCCCCCCCACCCCGGCATCTCACAAGGGTGCCAAGCTGGAATAGATGAGTCTGATCATTTTTAGCTATTGTGTTATTCTGTAGAAGATCCTAATTCCAGAGAGGAAGCTTGACAAGTAACCTAGCTTAGGTCAAGGGAAGCTAGATTATACCCTAGCCTGTAAATGCCATGAAGTCAGAAGTGAGAAGACACTGACTATTAATTATCAATGTTTTCAGCACCAAGGCTAGTGTTTGAAACAAAGTAGATGCTCAGTGAATATTTGTGAAATGAACCAATCAAAGAATGACAATGTTTTCAGTCTCAGACTAGGGTAAGATAGAGCGTCTGGAAAAAATAGTTCTTAAGCCCAAAGCCAGCAGGGAAGAGGTAATTTTCCAAAAGGAAATCAGGGTGATATTATCAAGAGAGAATTGAATGGTTGCTGGGCCCCCAATAGAGAGGGGAATGTAGGCAGATGCTTTTGATTTTCCAGCAAGATTTATATAACAAACATGGAAAACTTCAAATCTCTCTCTCAGTCTTTCACATTTCAACATAGTAACAAGGAATCTGTCAGAATGGATCTAAGTCCATCTTGTTTTCCTGCATACACAATGGGCAGTCAGACTTGTGTTGCTGTACATTGGTGACCTGAAGTTTCGCGTCCCCACTCTCCTGGTTCTGATGAGGAGGGCCACATTCTGGTGCCAGCCTTGCCCCGAGTGAGTTCCCTGAGATGCAGGCACATCTCCTCCAAGAACATACCATATGTACAAGAGGCTGTTCCAAGGAGAAGCGAATTTGCACATCCCACTCAAAAGGGGAATGGCAAGGATGGGTGTGAGGAGCCCCCAGATTTTCTTCTCTTCCTCTGAGGTACTTTAGGAAGGAACACATGACTCATTTCAAAGGATCAAGGGAAGAACGCCACCTGGGAAATGGGAAATGGTCAAGAAGGCTCTGATAATGAAGAGGCTTTCGTGCTGATAATGAAGCAGTGTAGCTTTCTTAAGTTGATCTGACTGATAGTGGCTATTATGGCTCAACCCACTGATTTTGCCAGCTGGTTATACACAATTATAAGTTGTCTTGTGAGGCCCTCAGAATGCTTAACGGGGGGCACTGGGTGGCTCAGTTGGTTAAGCGACTGCCTTCGGCTCAGGTCATGATCCTAGAGTCCCAGGATCGAGTCCCGAATAGGGCTCCCTGCTCTGCAGAGAGTCTGCTTCTCCCTCTGACCCTCTCCCCTCTCACGCTCTCTCTCTCTCTCAAGTAAATAAATAAAATCTTTTTAAAAGGGTGGGGGGGCGCCTGGGTGGCTCAGTGGGTTAAGCCTCTGCCTTCGGCTCAGGTCAGGATCTCAGGGTCCTGAGATCAAGTCCCGCATCGGGCTCTCTGCTCGGCAGGGAGCCTGCTTCCTCCTCTCTCTCTGCTTGCCTCTCTGCCTTCTTGTGATCTCTCTCTGTCAAATAAATTAAAAAAAAAAAAAAAGAATGCTTGATGGGTTAGGCTCGTTCTGACTGTTGGAGCACAGGCTCAGAGATGCCTTTGGAACATTCCTTCAAAACAAAAGTGGGTTTGCTTTCCAGCCTCTATTTTAGCTGTAAGTTGGAGACCCTTCCTTATTTCTATTACTTGGATTGGAAGTGTGGATGCTGAGCACTGGGGTGAACTTGTTTGGAGAAGAAGGGAAACCGAATGTCAGCACCCCGTCTACACCTAAAGCAGAGATCTTAGGGCCCGTGGACCTCATTTGATTATATACATTTTTTTAGCCTGCATAGGATTTACTTTTTAAGGTATTACTTTCAAATTCTATGAAATTGAGAGGCTTTACATACCCATCTGGATTTCCAGTTTGTCTCAAAGATATGAAAAATCTTGCAACAAGAGATCTGCTTTCCCACAAGGAAATGGAAATGGAGGTGAACCGAGCAGCGGTGGCTCCTCAAGACAGAGCCTGAGTTCTGCATTCAGTCCTCACTCAGCTTTGGTCATAACCCGCTGTGGACATGTGGGGACTTGGGAGGCTAAGTAGGGAGATGAGATTGTAACTCCACAAACACAGCTTTATTTCTAGGTGGGCGTGCCATAGGTCTTGAATGGCTTAAAGTCATCCCTCTGCCTTTGATGTGGTTAATGACTGTTATGGGACATGTGTGAAGGGTGGTTAGTGGCTTGGACCAGGCGAGGAAGAGGTTGTAGAATGGGGCCATGTCTCTGTATTCCCTGGGGGAAGTTAGCCATCCTTTGAGTTCAGCTTGGGGTCTCTTATATTCTGTTTTCCAGTTTTAAAGCAGGGTTTGTCTTGTAGATAAGGCCTAAATCACATCATTATATGATGCACCAGAACATAGAACGTCTTGAATGCCACATTGAGGGTTTATATTTGAGCAAGAGGTTTGAGAATACCAAAGCACCCCCAGCTCTTCTGTCTAGGGTCACGTCCTTTCAGCCTCTGTGTTTGGAATCAGCTGCTCTCCACTGAAACCTGACAGAGCCACCTGGAGTGCCTCACAACTCCAGGGATTGACCATCCACAGAAGGACCTTCTTTTTTCTTTTTTTTTTCCAAAGAAGTTTGTACTTTTAGGGTGCCCAGGGGGCTCAGTTGGTTAAGGGTCCAACTCTTGATTTGGGCTAAGGTTGTGATCTCATGGTCATGGGATAGAGCCCTGCCTGCATCAGGCTCTGCCCTCAGCAGGGAGTCTGCTTGAGATTCTCTCTCTCCTCCCTCTGTCTCTCCTCCACCTCTCTCTAATAAAAAAAAATTAATTTTAAAAAAGAAATTTGTGGTTTCTTGTCTTTTGACATAGGCTCTTCTCTTTTGTGCCTTTGTGTCACAGATATTGACATATGTTCACCATGACATTTGGGTGCCCTGTTTGTGGCAACACTTTTACTAACCAGAGACTGGAGATAATTGAAGGGCCTCCCACCAGTAGGGAAGCTGAAGTAATTGTGACACATTTACACAATTGAATATCGTGCAGCTTTGGAAGAACTGAGGTGTCTGTGGCTTATATGGAATAATCTCTCCAGTATATTCTAAGCAAAAATAGCAAGGTGTTGATTAGTGTCTTTACTGTGTTTCCATTCATTTTAAAAAGTATGCAGACGCTCACTTATTTTTATATACAAGGTAGAATATTTTTAGGAGGTAGATAATGGCTTCTCCAGAGAGCCTGTGAGACAAGGATTGAGGAAAAGATAGACTTTTCATTGTAAATCCTTCTGTATGGTTTGCTTATCTTACCATGTTCATATATATTAATTTTTTTTTCAATAACAAAAATTGAGTTTTGTGGTTGTGTGCACTTAATTCTGAGCTTCATTACTCCTGGAGTCTGCTTCATTCCTTCTAGGAAAATGTCTACAATCCACAGTTCAGTTTTCTAGAAGGAAGCACCATGCCTGCCTGCCTGGCAGAACCGAGCAGTTAGTCCTGGGCTCCCGCTGAGACCGGGGGTTCTTTTCTTGGAATTCTGGGTGAGAACAGCTCTCGGGTTCTATGTGGTGCCTTGTGGAGTTGCTTAGCAAGCGGGCAAAGAAGAGACAGAGCTAGATAGCAATTGTGTGTTACTTTTTGCGTCTTACTTTGCTATGACACCCTCCACCCAACCCTTTCCCTTCCTGCTTCCCCACATATCAAATGGACATGATATTGTTTGTCCTTTCTACTCTGGGAACATGTCAGGAAATAAACAGTGCAGATAAAACTCTGTGTCCTCCCTTGTAGCTCCCGGAGTACTGAGGGCGATGAGTCTCTTGCCATCTGAGAATCTAGGTAGAGCAGGGTAAAGTGAGTGGGGTGAAGTGAGACCTTCAGAGGACTCGAGGGATTACGGAAGATACACTGCCCTGCGAGGGAGAGGGGGGAAAGGAATTCTGGGGAAAGGGAAGAAAATATCCGAGAGCATCCTAGAATCTGGTACATTCGAAGAGCAGTGAGCAGCTCCGAGTGGCTGGGACACAGGCTGAAACAGAATACACAGCAGGAGGTGCCACTGGAAAATTCTGTAAGGAATTTAAGCCTTATTCTGAAAAAAGCTTTTGATTTCCAGGAGGGTTTTTTTTTTTTTAATGTAAGAGAATAATGATCACATTTTTTTTGGCATAGAACTAGCAAAAGTATGAGATACAGTTACTAGAACAAATCCCTCCTGGCTGAAGGGGAGAGAGATGGTTATTTCAATGCTTTCTAGCTCAAGGGGATTTAGCCTAAAAGAAGGCAGTGACAGTGGGGATATGGTGGGGGAGTGAGGACAGATCTGAAAGGGATTTGTGAAGCAAAAATCAAAGAGCTTGGTGAGAGACTCCATGAAGAAGTTAGAAAGAATGTCAGCAATGTCTTTCAGTGTTCGGCTGGAAGAGAATAGTAACTTAGACCCTTCTGGGGGTCAAGCTTACCCAAGGGTGGTTTTTGCCCTTGAAGTATTAAATCTTTGTATTTCATCCACAGTAAGAGTTGTTTGTATGGGAGTGTCCTCTGAGGGCATGAATTTACTTAACCAAACATTTAAGTCTTTACACAGGGCCCAGGTAAGGCGTGAAGGTTAAGAAAGTCTTTGGAATGGACTACTTCAGATCTTTCTCCCCCTTGTCCAACAGAACCAGCGAAGATATGCCCTCCCTTCTGAAGAACAATGAAAGTACTCATAACAATTACAAAGAGATGACATGATTGTCCTTTGAAAATCAATTTCAGAGCCTGCCCCTTCCTGATGTTCCCCCCAACCTCCATGAACCAGAATCATGTCTCTTCTGTCTCCACGGCAATAACTCGGGGGTTACCCAGGAAAGAAAGCAAGGAGATGACTTACTTATGAACAAACTCATTTGTCAAAGACTACATGAGACTCGCAAGAATCCTCATTGCTGAGTGGGAAACTATTTTGTTGCAAACAGCTCGGCCCCAAGGGGAATGGGCAAATCTTTGAGATTGCTTGGAGGGACGAGGTGTGCCAGTGGGGAATCAATACCCATCGGCAGACTGGTTTCCCTTGTTGCCGTGCATCCCCCTCGCTGGCACCCTGGCTCAGTGTCTTGGCTCTGTTGGGATCTGGCTGTTGTGCTGGCTTGGGGCGGGCAATTCCTCCTCTTGACAGTCTCCTGGAAGCTGCTGGAATTTCTTC
This sequence comes from Taxidea taxus jeffersonii, assembly GCA_003697995.1. NCBI lineage: Eukaryota > Metazoa > Chordata > Mammalia > Carnivora > Mustelidae > Taxidea > Taxidea taxus. Next base: position 17,330 of record ML106606.1, on the reverse strand, counting down.
TGCCTTAAGCAGGATGTAACAAGCTGGGGAGGTTTTTGCTAGGCTGCTTTTTCTGTAATTCTTTTCTTGTCCAGGTGCCAGCAGGCCCTCGTCCTTCTAGGATTCCAAGCTGTAGTGTCTCTGAAGGCTGATGTAATGGTTCTGAGGCTCAGAATAGAAGACCCACTTTTTGATATGATCTGTCTGTTGTATGTTCACCTCGCTGACTCCTCTTTGCTCTCTTACCAGCCCTTCTAAAGACCTACCAGCGTCTTTCAGTGTCTCCCCAGGAGGATGCCTCCTTGGTCCTACTTTGAGCTCTGCCTCTTCATTCTCTGCCTGGACTCCCCCATTGAATGGCAGGTTTTCAGCTAATGGATCTATATAAAAAGACTCCAAACACTCATTCCCAGGCTCAACTTCTTACCTGAATTCAGGTCTAGCATTCATTCATTCATTCAGAAGACATATATGGACCCGCCCCCCCCCATGCTATGCCAGGCCCTGCCCTAGGCATTGGACAAATAATAGGACAGACACACAGTCTACCCTCATCGGACTTCCATTGCAGCTCTCCTAGTATTTTGATATTCAGACTTGAATGCACCTCAAACCTGTCCCAGTTGGTATTCAGAATCTTGGCCATCCATCCCGTCCCTCTGCCTGGCTGACATCACGGTCTCTCTGTCATCATCATGGGGGTTGAACCCTCTCCTCACTCTGTTGCCTGGTTTTATTGATCTCAACTCATAATCTCCCTGCTTTGATCCCCTCTGCTCCCCGTATCCTACTGAGTTCAGCCCTCACCTTCCCTCACCTGCACAGCCTCCTAACAGCACACACAGCCTCTCATCTGTTCTCCCCTCCACTCAAAATCCTTGCAAACATTCTTATTACATAACAACCTTCTCTGTCCCTCTCCCCCACATCACCTTGAAATGAAACCCCCAACCATGGTCTCTCAGCTACCCCACCTGCTCCTGGCCTGCCTTTCTGAACCTATTTGCAAGTAGCCCCCTGCAGAGCTTCCCTAGAAGAAGGAAAAAGAAGAGGAGAGAAGATGGAGAAGGAGGGACACTGGAGGAAGAAGAGATTTCAGGCACACGGTTCATTGAGTGTCTACACTGTGCGAAAGCCTTCATGGACACCAGGCCATCCAATGACCCTTACATAATGAAATACAAGAGAAGTGAAATAGGGAGTTTTTAGGCAGTTTCTCATGGTAAATGAGATAAGAAATAATATAGCCATCCTCTATGGAGAACTAAGTATGGGGCAGGCACTGCCAAATACTTTACCAGCAGCGTTTCCATCCTACTTCTGTGAGGTAGTGCTCTTAGGATCCCCACTTTACAGATGAGGAAACTGAGGCACAGAGAGGTGAGTGGGTCCGAGGCCATCCATCCCCTGTGTGATGTAGCCTAAACCAATTGCAGCCTTATGTCAAAATTTTTTTTAAAAAGTAATTTAAATAGACACTGAATTCTGGGGTGCCTGGGTGTCTCGGTTAAACATCTGTCTTCAGTTCAGGTCATCATCTCAGGGTTCTGGGATTGAGTCCTGCTCATCAGGGAACCTGCTTCTGCCTCTCCCCTGCTCCTCACTCCCAACTAGTGCTCTCTCTCACTCTCTCTCATATAAATAAATTAAAAAAATTTTTTTTAAAAATAGACACCAAATTCTTCTTTAGGAGCAGGAAAAGGAATTCCATCACTGGCTATAAAGGGAAACTCCTATAATCCACTCTCTCTACCTGTCTGCCGAGATTTCATACACCATGAGTACAGTGGATACCTACACCTCCTCCCCAGTCTCTTCCCTAACTCCCTATAGACCACTCACCCTCCTTTTCCCTCTTCCTTGCAACTCAGATCCCTTTTCTCATGGGAGCAGCTCTGTGCTTTTGCTATTGAAACCCCATTAAAATTTCCTCCATCCGGTTCCCTTCTGTAGGCCAAGTGCTCCAAATCAAAGACCCATAGCCTAATCAGTTGCCCGGTCTGTCTTTGTTCGGCCAACACAGTTTCTAAAATAATTCTAGACAACACTTAAAAATGGGTGACTCCCAAAGTTCTGGCTTGCCCTTGCCTTATTTCCAGAAAATCTAGCAAGAGCAAGCCTGCATCATGGCCCCCCCAGGCACACACGCTCTCCAGGTCTGCCCCACCCCACCATTCACCCCGTTGTTTCCCAGGCCCAAGGTGGGTACCATCTATGTATCCAGGTCTCCTTAAAGATGGGAAAAATGAAAGGTAAAGAGAAGTCCCCATGTTTTACTCTGGACGCAAACAATAATCCCGTGTGTTTAAATATTAAAAAAAAAATTGAGCGTCTTTGAAAAAAGAATATAAAACAGGCTGCCTACTCACTTACTTATTCTCTTTGGCACTTGGGTTTACAGTATCTAGATCAGATTAACAGAACAAAAAGACCTCTTCTCACTTCCCAAAGCTCGGTCCACAGAAAAACAAAAAACCCGGGAGAAAGAAACCGTGGGTTATACGGTGATAGTTCCCCTCATTCTGGTCACAAGTGTCCATCTTCCTCATGTAGTAAGGAAAAAACAACTCCTTCTTAACAGAAACTGCCAGCTTCCTTTCTCGATGTTATTTGAATTTAAATAAAATGGCTCCTTTGACAACTACCCGGCAGCCAACAGCTTTTACAACATGTTTTCTGATACAAACCGTTTCACAAAGAGCTTGTATCTTTTTACTACCAAGCATTACATTCTGAACAGAAAACTTAATAAGATTTTCAGCAGAGATTTTAAGAGGATCCGTCATAGGACTTAACAACAACTGTGATCTATTATATTTAGTGCAAGAGTAAAGACCTGAGAGAAATAGTGATTTCGATTTGACTTTATAGCCCCCCAAGTTGCATTCAAGTTAAGGGAAAGTGTAAACTTGGTGTTGCAGAAAGTGCAAAGACCTTGGGCTCAAACCAGGGTTTACCTTCCACTGTTACTCACTTACAAGCTATTGCACTTTAGCCAAATTGCTTAACTAATTTGTGACCCAGTTTTCTCAACTATTGAACAAAGTAATCCTACTACATAGGATTGTTGCAGCCAAGATCTGTGGCATTTGTGGCACAGAGCCTGTTCATAGTAGGATGCCCTGAACGCTTTAAGTTATAGGTGACAGTAGCCCAACATAAACTAGCCTAAGCAAAATTGAGAATTTCTTGACTTGCCTAACTGAAAATCTCAACATATACCAGCTTCAGGCATAGCTGGATCCAGGTGCTCAAATAATGTTAAGACTCAGTCTCTCAGCATCTTTGGGTTCTGTTTTCTTCTGTGCTTGATTTCATTTTTCATTGAGCCCAACAGACCAGCTGGCTATTTTTGGAACAAGCAGTTCAGAGCTCTGAAAAAATATAGGCTGAGATGTGGAGGGTCTGCTTGAGAGTCTCCTCAGGCAGGGCAAAACTAGTTTGGGCAGCATAGTCCATGTGAGGTGTCCATAGTAGGGGTGAGATTCAGGGCCAGCATAAGAACATATGACATTTCATCCTCATTACAGCTACATAAAATAGAGACTGTCCAAGATGATCATTTTCATTTGACAGATAAGGAAACTGAGGCTCTGTATTAGTAACAAATTACCATAAATTTAGTGGCTTAAAACAACACACATTTATTACTTTGTAGTTCTAGAGGTCAGAAGTCCAAAATGAACCTCATTGGGCTAAAATCAAACTATCGGCAGGGCTGAATTCCTCCTGGAAACTCTAGAAGAGCATCTATGTCCTTGCCATTTCCAGCATGTAAAGGCCACCGGCATTCCTGGCTAAGGCCACCTTCCCTCTTCAAAGCCAGAGCACAGTACCTCCAAATCTCTTTTTGACGCTGCCCTGACCCTCCTGTCCCTCTCCTTCCTTATGAGGATCTTTCTGATTATGCTGGGTCCACCCAGATAGTCCAGGAAAACCTCGGCATCCTGAGACCCTAAAGTGAGTCACCTCTGCAAAGTCCAGTTGCTGTGTGAGAAAACACATTCACAGGTTCCAGGCATTAAGGCATGGGTATCTTCACTCAGATGGGTATCATCATTCAGCCTACCACAGGCTCCAAAAGGTTAATGGCCCCAAGTCACTCCTTAAGTTAATAGCTGAGCCACAACCAGAAGGGGTGCTAATGCTTCTAAATTAAGACAGTCTGAGTAAGAATCCTGGTTCCTTGGCAGAACAGCTATGTGGCCTTAGTCAGGTGTCTCTGAGCCTCTGTGTCTTCATCTGTGAAATGGGTATACTGTTATAAGGATGAAACAAGACACCGTTTTAAAGCATCTAGCACTGTGTCTGACATGGGGCAGAGAATTCATAGGGCTAGGCCCTCCTGTAATGTTTACCTGCCTTGAACCAGCAGGGCTCCTTCAACACGTCCCTCAGGGGGAAACTGGAGAAGAGCCTGCAGCATATTGGAAGGAGCTTTGGGATTTGAGTCAGCCCTATGACCATAGGGAACTTGAACTTCGAGTTCTGTCCCCCTATTCATAAGCATCGGCAACAGTAGGTCCTTCCCTCTGAGAATTGAGCAGAAAATGTCTACTGGTGCTTTGCACCCTCGGTAAGTGTACCTCCCCTCTTTTTGTCTCCTCCATTTATTTGTTTCATGTTTTCTCCCCCCACTCCCCGCTTCCTTCCTGTCTTCTTTCTGTTCTCCTCCGTTCCTCCTTCACTGTTGTCCTCCCTACATCCCTCCTTCCCACTCTCTCTCTCTCCCTTCCATTGCCTGGACTTGGGACCTCTGTGTAAAAGCAATTAATCAATTTCAGGGACTTCTGGTGTCCGCTCTTGATCTCCCCTGTCCTGTGTCCCAACCACCGGTACTTTCCACTCATCAGCTTCTTAGTTGTGCAATCTAAATGCTAATGATCCCTGCCTAACCTGCCCTTTTACCCTCCCCTACAGATTCACAGAAACCTCGTCTTGCAATCACAGGCTACTCTCCCCATCCCACCCTTTGTCCGAACCATGGGCTCGAGACCCTGCCATCTTTGGAAACCTCTGATGGTCCACAAAGCAGTCATGGGGGTGGGGCGGCATTGAGATCTCCCATCAGGAGCCCCCCAGAGCATCTTCCTCCCCAGCAGGGCCCTGTCTGTCGAGCTGGCCGATGCCCGTGCTGATGCCCTCATTCTCTTTCATGCACTGGCGGTTTTCAGTCTGATATTGAAAGTGCAATATGCTCGCCAGTAATGATGTCTTATTGGAGTGTAAAGATTTTCCCATTTCACCGCTTTATCCTGAATTTAAAGTATTCTGAAATTCACTTACACTGGAGAGGACCAGCAGCCCAACGTGGCTGTAAATAAACTGGTGCCTGCAAAGGTGTTATCTCTGAAACGGGAGATGGGCTAGGTGAGCGCTCGCAGGCAGGCGGGGCAGTATCAGGCTCCCAGCTCTTCCATTACGGCTGGCCGCTGGGCAGCCA
>ML106605.1:18808-30601 GCA_003697995.1 Taxidea taxus jeffersonii | reverse complement strand
AAAAAAAAAAAAGTTTTGGGGCACCTGGGTGGCTCAGTGAGTTAAGGCCTCTGCCTTTGGCTCAGGTCATGATCTCAGGGTCCTGGGATAGAACCCCGCATCGGGCTCTCTGCTCAGTGGGGAGCCTGCTTCCCTCTCTCTCTGCCTGCCTCTCTGCCTACTTGTGATCTCTGTCTGTCAAATAAGTAAATAAAATCTTTTAAAAATAAGTTTTATCACAAATGAATGCATTTCCAGACAATATATTATTTCATTCTGCTTGATTTCTATCACTCTAAAAATGAATCCCCAGTTTGGTGGTCTCCTGGGGTTCCTTTTTCTAGAGTACATTATGTTGGTGAGACTCCTCAGGTTTTGTCAAACTGGAGGGAATTCATCTTCAGTGCTATGGTTTCTTTCATATTCAGCAAGAGATAAGGAGAATTACAGGCCCCATTCCTCCTACTTTTAGCTTCGGCAGCATTTTGTCCTTCACATTGAATTTTGTGAAGGCTCACCTCTTCATGATGCAATGTTGGGGTATTTGGCCTGCCAGGCAGGTGAGGACTGCTGCATGTGTGAGGATTGCTAAGTGGGACCAGGACAACTTTTGTAGTTCATAAATGCTCTCATTGCTTCTCTGGCTTAGAGCAGTTCTTCAGAGAACAGAACTTGTTATGTTATTTCTCAAGAATGCATTTAGTGGGTTCTAAGATGACATTGTCACAACTTATACTGGTAAGAATGGAGGTGACCCCATTTTTTGCTCATTTTTTGCTCAGTGCCCCCAACACAGATCTCATGAGAGTCACATTTCTCTTGTTCTTGAATGCATATAATGTGAGCCTTAAATTGCCTTCCATAGGAGCTGAAGCAATAAATTTCAACAAGAAAACAGGAGAGCAGCATTACAGGCACTGGGGGCACAAAGCTTCATCTGGAACAGAAACTACAACACCTGCTCCGGTCCTGAGTCAGCTAGCCATTCACTGCATATCTTCCAGTGGGCTTTCCTTCCGGACCTCAGTCTGTTCATCTCTGAAATGAGAGGACTGGGCCAAATGGTCATCACTAATGTCCCTTCTGGCCCCACAATTCCACCATACCTTATCTCAGGAAGAAATTAAGAAAGTAGAAGCCTTGGGGGAGGATCAAGATAGCAGAGGAGTAGAAGACCTAAATTTCATCTGGTCCTGGAATTCAGCTAATTATCAGACCATTCTCAACACCTACAAACTCAACAGGAGATTGAAGAGAAGAGCAGCGATTCTATGAACAGGAAAACAACCACTTTCTGGAAGGCAGGACCTGCAGAGAAGTGAATCCGAGGCAAAAAAAAAAAAAAAAAATGGGAAGAGAGACATGCGGGGAGAGGCCCGCTTCTGGCAAGTGAGAGAGCAGCAGGGCACAAAATCCGAGCTTTTAGAAGTCTGCTCCACTGAAGGAGGTCAAGCAGGGACCTCACAAGCAGCAGGTCTGGGAGACTCACCTTCCTGCCATGAGAAGAGCGGCACAGGAGAGCAGCGCAGGAATTGGAGGGGTTTGGAGACTCCAAATGGGGCCGTGCACCAGAGATAGAAATGCTCGGCCACAGGCCAGGTGAACTCAGAGCGCCGCGGGAGACCAGGTAGATGGGAGGGACTGACAGCTCTTCTCTGAGAGCTCACAGAAGAGGCGGCCAGGAGCTCCCACCCAGGGACAGGGAGGCCGCCATCTTCATTTACGTCCTCCACAGCTCTATGGAAAGCGCTCAGGGAACAAAAGCTCCCGAGTGGGAACCCGAGGAGACTACTTAGGCCGGCCCTTGGCAAGGATGGGACAATTCCGCCTCCTGGGCAAAGACATTTGAGAATCATGACAACAGGCCCCTCCTGCAGAAGATCAGCAAGAACATCCAGCTGAGACCAAGTTTACCAATCAATGAGAATGGCAGACTCCAGTGCTCAGGGAACACAGCACATAGAATTCATGGCTTTTCCCCCATGATTCTTTAGTTTTTCAAAGTTCAATTTTTTAAAAATTTCATTATTTTATTGTTTTTCTGTTTTTTAAAATTTTTTCTCTTTCCTATTTTAACCTATTTTAACTATTTTATCTTATCAATACCTTTTTATTTGACAGAGATCACAAGTAGGCAGAGAGGCAGGTAGGGTGGGGAAGCAGGCTCCCCACTGAGCAGAGAGCCCGATGTGGGGCTCGATTCCAGGACCCTGAGATCAGGGCCTGAGCTGAAGGCAGAGGCTTAACCCACTGAGCCACCCAGGTGCCCCTTTATCAATACCTTTTTAAAGATCTTTTTAAATTTTCATTTTTGTAGTCATGTTCTACCCCTTCATTGTATTTATCCTTATTTTTTGTGTACGTATAATTTTTTTCTTTCTTTAAAATTTTGGGATACTTTCATCTAACAGACCAAAATATACACTAAATCTAGCATATGACTTTGTTCTAGTCTCCAGCCTGATCACATTCTTTTTTTCTTTTTCTGTTTTCAACCAACTGCTTATCAGTTCCTTTTTAAAATTTTTTTTAGTTTTTATCTGAAAGTCATATTCCATCCCTTTAACATGTTTACCTATATATATGTATACATATATACATATATTATATGTTTTTCTTTCTTTAAAATTTTGGGAGGCAGTTTTTCTAAAAGACCAAACTACACCCAAAATCAAGTGTGTGGCTCTGTTTTATTCACCAACCTGATTATATAGATACACACACACACATATAATTATTTATATGTATTATAATATGTTATATTATATATAATAATATATATAGTATCTGTAGTATATATAATAATTATCTATTAATATAGTATATAATATAATATCATATTAAATAATAAAATGATATGAATTGTGCTTATATACCATATTAATGTGATAAAATGATATATTCAATATACACTTATAATAAAATAAAAATAAAAATATATTATTTCATATAAATATATGAATTGCATAATTATATATAAATATATAATAAATATGAATATTTTATATGTTTACATATTATGTATGATTATATGATATAATCATACATAATACATTTCTTCAAAAGTTGGGTAAAGGGGCACCTGGGTGGCTCAGTGGGTTAAAGCCTCTGCCTTCGGCTCAGGTCATGATCTCAGGGTCTTGGGATAGAACACCACGTGGGGCTCTCTGCTCAGCAGGGAGCCTGCTTCCCCCTCTCTCTCTGCCTGCCTCTCTGCCTACTTGTGATCTCTGTCTGTCAAATAAATAATAAAAAAAAGAAGAATTAATACGTATTCTTCCGAAACTGTTCCAAAAGATAGAAGTGGAAGGAAACTTCCAAACTCATTTTATGAGGCCGGCATTATCTTCATCCCAAAATGAGACAAGGACCCCATCAAAGAGGAGAATTACAGACCAATACCCTTGATGAACATAGTTGCAAAAATTCTTTCCAACATACTAGCCAATAGGATCCAACAGTACATTAAAAGGATTATTCACCACGACCAAGTGGGATTTATTCCTGGGCAGCAAGGTTGGTTCAACATCCACAAAATCAATCAATGTGATACAATACATTAATAAAAGAGAGAACAAGAACCATATGATACTCTCAATAGAGGCTGAAAAAGCATTTGACAAAATATAGCATCCTTTCTTGATCAAAACCCTTCACAGTGTAGCCATAGAGGGTACATACCTCAATATCATAAAAAAAAAACCAATATCATCATGAAAAACCCACAGCAAATATCTTTCTCAATGGGGAAAAACTGAGAGCTTTTCCCCTAAGGTCAGGAACATGGCAGGGATGTCCACTATCACCACTGCTTTTCAACGTAGTACTAGAAGTCCTAGCCTTAGCAATCAGACAACAAAAAGAAATAAAAGGCATCCGAATCAGCAAAGAAGAAGTCAAAATCTCACTCTTTGCAGATTATATGATACTTTATGTGGAAACTCCAAAAGGCTCCACTCTGAAACTGCTAGAACTCATATAGGAATTCAGTAAAGTGTCAGGATATAAAATCAATGCATAGAAATCAGTTTCATTTCTATACATCAACAGCAAGACAGAAGAAAGAGGAATTGAGGAGTTGATCCCATTTACAATTGTACCCCAAACCATAAGATACCTAGGAATAAAACTAACCAAAGAGGCAAAGATCTGTACTCAGAAAACTATAGAGTACTCATGAAAGAAATTGAGGAAGACACAAAGGAATGGAAAAAAAGTTCCATGCTCATGGATTGGAAGAACAAATATTGTGAAAATGTCTATGCTACCTAAAGCAATCTACACATTTAACCCAATCCCTATCAAAATACCATCAATTTTTTTTCAAAGAAATGAAACAAATAATCCTAAAATTTATATAGAAACAGAAAAGACCCCGAATAGCTAGAAGAATGTTGAAGAAAAAAAAAAAACAAAATTGGTGGTATCACAGTTCCAGATTTCAAGCTCTATTACAAAGCTCTAATCATCAAAACGGTATGTTTCTGGTACAAAAACAGACATATATATCACTGAAACAGAATAGAGAGCCCAGAAGTGGACCCTCAAATCTATTGTCAACTAATCTTTTACAAAGCAGGAAAGAATGTCCAATGGAATAAAGACAGTGTCTTCAACAAATGCTGTTGGGAAAATTGGACAGCCACATGCAGAAGAATGAAACTGGACCATTTCCTTACACCACACACAAAAATAGACTCAAAATGGATGAAAGACCTCAATGTGAGACAGGAATCCATTAAAATCCTAGAGGAAAGTACAGGCAGCAACCTCTTCGACCTACCACAACAACTTTTTCCTAAAAACATCACCAAAGTCAAGGAAAGCAAGGGCCAAAATGAGCTATTAGGACTTCCTCAAGATCAAAAGCTTTTGCACAGCAAAGGAAACAGTCAACAAAACCAAAAGACAATCAATATAATGGGAGAAAATATTTGCAAATGACATATCAGATAAAGGGCTAGTATCCAAAATCTATAAAGAATTCATCAAACTCAACACCCAAAGAACAAATGATCCATCCAATCAAGAAATGGACAGAAGACATGAACAGACATTTCTGCAAAGAACACATCCACATGATGAACAGACACATGAAAAAGTGCTCAACCTCACTCGGTATCAGGAACTACAAATCAAAATCACAATGAGATACCACTTCACACCAGTCAGAATGGCTAAAATTAACAAGTCAGGAAATGACAGATGTTGGCGAGGATGTGGAAAAAGGGGAACCCTCCTACACTGTTGGTGGGAATGCAAGCTGGTGCAGCCACTCTGGAAAACAGTACGGAGGTTCCTTAAAAAGTTGAAAATAGAGCTACCCTATGACCCAGCAATTGCACTACTGGGTATTTACCCCAAAGATACAAATGTAGTGATCCAAAGGGCACGTGCCCCTGAACATTTATAGTAGCAATGTCCACAATAGCCAAACTATAGAATGAACCTAGATGTCCATCAACAGATGAATGGATAAAGAAGACATGAGATAAATAGGTGATAGATAGATAAATAGATACAGATATAATGGAAAACTATGCAGCCATCAAAACCCCCAAAATCTTGACATTTGCAATGACGTGGGTGAAACTAGAGGGTATTATGCTAAGCAAAATACATCAATCAGAGAAAGACAATTATCATATGATCTCACTGATATGAGGAATTTGAGAAACAAGACAGAGGATCATAGGGGAAGGGAGGGAAAATGAAACAAGATGAGACCAGAGAGGGAGACAAACCATGAGAAACTCTTAATCTCAAGAAACAAATTGAGGATTGCTGTAGGGGAAGGGGATGGGAGGGTTGGGGAGGCTGGTTGATGAATATTAGAGAGAGTATCTGCTATGGTGAATGCTATGAATTGTTTAACACTGATGAATCACAGGTCTGTACCCGTGAAACAAATAATACATTATATGTTAATTAAAAAAAAGAAAGAAAGTAAAAACCTTGCTGCCCAAACCCAAGGTGAGAATAGGGTTGAAGCTGCCCTGTCTTTTCTGCATGTATATTCATCGAAGTTTCTCAGTAGCCAGAAATGTCTCATCGTTTTTTTAATCTGCTTCACTGAGTGCAAGTTTGGTTTGGAGATAGACCAAGGCTAACTGGCAAGTGACAGAGGCTTCAGTTTTCCTTTCCTCCCAGCAAAACAATAAAATCCACCGTCTGGGTTCTGCCTATCCATATGGATTTTCCAGTAACAAAGGTACTTTGTTACTTCAAAAGTTAGCTACAAAAGCATGAGCTTATGCTGACTCTACAGATTCTAAAATTAGGAAGTAGAAGAAATCTCTGCACTTATCCCATAAGTAAGTGTGGTTTTATCTCAGAAATGGACAAGGAACATAACTTCCCTTACTTATCCAAGGAGCTCATCTGGGCTCTGCCACTCACTGCTGGTTGTGACCTTAGGTCAGTCCTATGTCCCGCCTTACAATGAAGAGGTTGGACCTGTGGTCTAGCACCTCAGAAGCCCCAAAGTCAGGCAGTCTTTGTAATAAAAGAAACACTTTCAGATGCCTATTTTAGGAGAGTTCAGCATACAGAAACTCAAATTTGGATCCCGATGTTACCTTCCTTCATGTCTTGGGTATTCCCTGAGCATCTGCTCTGCACTGGACACGGGCATTGTGTCTTGATACATCCTGCCAAGGTCAAGATGTCAATAATATGGTTCCTATTTAACAGATGAGGAAATTGCATCTCAAAGACAGTAAGTACCTTTCTTAGTAATACGCTTATTAGTCCCCCAAACAGTGCGTGTCAACACTAGGGTTTGAACTGAGGCCAGCTCCCAAGTCCGTACTCTTTAAGCAATAGATCCTAGAGGTCTTCCCTTAGTCAGGAATAGTAGAGAAACTGCCTACAGCTTTTCATGGCGGTGTGCGGCTGCAGTGTCTACACATGGAGCCCCTGATGGATGTGCGCACTTCCCAGCGCACCAGCTTCTCTCCCATTGTCCCTGCTTTGAAAACTTAACTGGGGAGAAGGGAGATTGAGGAGTGTCTGAGCGGCAGATGGAGGGTGGGAAAACACTGTTTTGTTTACTTGGTTTTATGTTCTCCGAAAAAAGAAGGAAACCAACTTGAATTGCACTGGAACAAACACTTCCTTGGCAGGGAGAGTTTCCAACTAGACATTGGTGTGATTTTCCAAGCGTCCATGAACTAAACGCCAGGCCATCTAAAAATGTGCAATGAATCCAAGGCAATGTGATTCATCATTTTTGAAAGATTCGTCTTGAGGAAAATTGGACCTTTTCATATAGTAGCACAAGTAGCACAAGTTCTAAGGAACTAGCTTATAGAATGCCTACATGGTCTGTTCCCAAAGGTTAGGAAGCCACAAGCCATAAGAGGTCCCCAGTGGTAGGTACAGCATAATGTAAAATGAGATTCTCTTCCTATCAATGGGGAAGAAGTACAAGTGGAGAGAACATACAGAATGTATAGATGTGTAAGTGGAAAGTGAACTTGAAGTTGGGGAAGCAAATGTATCCGTCTTACAGGACACCTCCAAGTCTAGACAAAAGTGATCTCCAAGTTATGACAAAACCAGAAATGAGAAAAATAAAATGCAGTAGCTGCCTCCACCTGCTTGCCCCCCCCCCCCCCCCCCCCCCGCCCTGTCTGACCCACAAAAGAGGAGCAGAGCATGGAGGGAGAGGCAGACACAGCAGAGGCCTTGGGCCAAATGTCTCCCCGGGACAGCACTAAGCCATTGGCTTACAGGGTGGTGCTAGACCAAACTCCCGCGTTCCAGCAGGGATTCTGGAACAAGGCTGAGTTTCATTAGCTGATTTTCTGAAGGCAGAAGTGTCTCGACGAGGTGACAGGGGAGCCAGGTGGCTCTGTCCGCAGAGAGGAGGGGAGCTGGAAAGGCCAGCCTTAGCGCTTGTGTCTAACTGAACTCCAGCCAACGCGGTGCCGCAGGGCCTGAAGAGCTGCGAAGGCCTCCAGCTGCCAGCCTGAGACCTGGCGAGGGATGCCAGGCCACGCGGGAGACACGCCGAGCGGCTCTGCAGCCGTGTCCCTGTGTGTGCGAGTGAAGAAACGCGTCTGCGCTCAGAAGAGGGATAGAACTTGCGAGTTTTTGCACCCACCCAGGCTCCCTGATTTGCATCTTTATCTATCTTGCCTGCACAAGCCTCTGTCCTTCCACTCCTCTTTCCAGTCTTTCTTTCCTTTAAAAAACCTTCTCTGGTGATAGAAGAAGAGGAACGTGGCTGTAGACATGTCTGGGCTGGAATCCTGACCCAGCTGCATGGTGGCCCTGGGATGGCCGTGGTTTACTTTGACCACGCCCTGCCTCCCTCTGTCCTTCAGTAGAAGATGACAACGCCTCGGAGGCATGTGACAGATCTGTGGGCTCTTCCGTGAGAAGGTGGCCGGCTGCAGGAGTGGAAGTCCAGACCTGTGCCTCTCCCCGTCACTGATGGGACGGCTGCCAGGTGTCTTTCTGAAGAACGGCAGCCCGCTGTGCTCCCACTCATCTTCCTGGGACTTGCCCTTGAGCACGTGGAGAGGACAATGCCTGGGCTGCAGGTTGCCCGATTCAGAGACATACGGGCTTGTTGCCTCTGCTCAGCCTCTGCTCACGCACCCATGAAAGCAAAGCATTTTCCACCTCATGACTCAGCCCGTCATGCTTCCTGTCACCATGGACTGAACTGGCCCAGTGCCAGCCAGCTCTCCAAGCACCGCACCCTTGCCAGGGCTCATCCTGGGAGCTGCTGCAAACGCAAGCTTTCATCAGCAGTGTTTCGCTCTTATTCATGGGAGGAAAGATCGCACAAACAGGGCTGAAACTCCATCCATTCTAAGTGAGGAGCACGGGTCCGTGCCTCCCAGGATGGCCGAGACGTCGCTCGAAATCCTGTATGTGAAGAGCCCAGTGCAGGACCTCGTGCTATTAAGTGCCAGGAGATGTCACTTTCCCTTTCCTATTTCGTCATTACTTCTTTATGCTTGTCCGTGTTCAGATGTCAGTGGAGAATAAATAATGAAGAGAAATAAACAAAAAGATGAAGGAGCACAAAACACGTTAACCAAAAGCTTCCCTCTTGCAACTGCGGCTCTGTGAAGACAGGGACGGTTTCATTTGGTTTAGCAAATACATTAGGAATGCCAGGTCTAAGATCAGTATCACGGAGAGTTTAGAAATGGCATCTCTGCAAAGGAAACCCTTCTAGGGATGCATCCTGATCTTTTGTGGAGTCAGCAATCTGTGAACACAAACTTTTCAGTGGTATACGGGCTGAAATTCTGGAACATTATTAATACTGATGAATCTCCTGACATGAAAAGACTGCATGACAGACTAATTCCATTCCAGGCAATGAGTGAATGAAGCAGAAGGTTGAAAAATGCTGTTACAAACACAGATCCGATGGTCTGGACTCTGAGGAGGGCTCTAACCTGAGCTGTTTTTCTTTTTCGTCAGAATGACACCTACATGTTTTCTAAAAATCCGATAGTGTAGAGACACTGAGAAGGAAAAGCAATTGTCCCCTGCCTGCCCCCCACCTTCCATCCTGCTCTCCAGAAGCAATCACATTTCATAATTTCTGATCTAGTGTTTCTGTGGCTCCCTCTGAAGTTCTCAATAATAAGCTTATGGAGCTATTTCTGGATTTATCAGCTTTATATATTATCTTTAAACTTTCTGTTATGCTAAGTGTTGGTTTCATTTGCATACACCCCCAGTATCTTTCTCTATAACACACTCACTTGCTATATACCTATATATGCACATGAAGTGTATGTTTATGATACCTTTTCAATTGATCTATTCTTCATCTCTATAACTGTAAATTATATCCTTACCTATTTCTTTTTCCATTAATATTGACGGGATGTAGTTCCCTCTTTTAAAAATATATCTCCAATGTTCATTTGTTAATCAAAATCAAATGGGAAATGAAAATAAATATCAAACTACTGGACAAATCCCTTTCCTGCTGTGACTTGTAATTTAGGATTCCTAGCTGTTGGAGATAGTAAGCAGTCAGCTGACCATCGAGTCTACCAAGAAATGTAGATTATCTTAGCGGTGTGAGCTCTGATGATCCGTATACACAGATTATCCATTAATGGATGAGCTCCTTTATGGGATCTTTTGGGCATCTTCCAAATATCCAAGGCCTGCAGTCCTGGAGCCCTGCTCATCCCACATCAGTGAGAACATGCTGCTTTCTCAGACATTAATTTCCTAGACTATGAATAAGAAATAATAAATCTTGGCCAAGCATAGTACAGAAGAGACTGAATATTTCTATTCTCTCTATAAAAATATAAAATTGTCATATAAAGAAGCAACCAAGAGTATGAGGAAAATGTAGAATGAAATATGATAGAAATCATACAGTAAATTAATTTTGGGGGGATTTTATAGTACTTATAATATTTAAAACTCATATTTTTGTTTAATTGTAATTTCTTCATGATTCTAAATACTCACATTGTACCTAATTGTGGAGTAGTGATTTTTAATGTTTTTCTTAAAGAAAGCCCCCGCCCCCACCAAATTGCATAGGCTCTAGGTCCTACAAAACCTGAATCTATCACTTCACTGGAGGTGCATTTCCTGAGGCCTTGCAAGGCTGAAGATGACTTATATTGATAGCTAATGTGGCTAAGGAGAGAATTCTAGTTTGGTTTTTTGTTTCCCATATGCCCGAAGGTATTGAACCAGTGCCAAGAATACCATTTTAATTCACTTGCCTAGTTTAGTAGAGTAGGGTAAAGAGCAGGCAGGCAGATAGTCCAGTGTTTCACAGCAAAAAGTAGCTACCCCCATTACTAAAATACAGAAATTATTTTGTAGCTGTTAGTATATGCCCTGTGTCCTATGACCACCCCACTGCCAAAGTTTCCTGGGTGTCCCGGCCACTGCAGACCCTCCTCTTGGGTCACCTAGACCTTTCCACAACCCAAACAGTGAAGGGGCTAATGCCCAGGACAGCAAGACCCTCCCTACTTTAGTGCTACTTCCAGGAACATCCATTCTGATGGGTCAGTGCCCAGGCCATACAAAGTGTGAGATATTTTGACTGCGGCCACTGGATGGTAGGACTTGGTTGTTATTATTATTTGTTTATTATACTCTGGAAGCCATTTGTATTTTCTTTTGTCCTATGAGTTCTGAAATTTCACCATAATGAGTCATATGAGACTCTTTCCTCTCACTGAGCTGCGTCCTCCACCCTGGACATCTTCCCTTTCCCCCACAGGGCCACCTCATACCCTCCCTCTCAGGTCTGGCCCGTGACTCCCCATGTGTCCCGCACCAGCCTTCTACCCTCTCTGCTTGCATCCAGCCCTTTCCTTCCTCCCATGTCTCCTTCTCTTTTTTTCTCAATTTTTAATTTAAATTCTAGTTAGTGAACATAGAGTGTAATATTGGTTTCAAGAGTAGAATTCAGTGATTCATCACTTACATACAACACTCAGTGCTCATCACAACAAGCGCCCTCCTGAGTGCCCATCACCATGTAGCCCATCCCCCACCCACCTCCCTTCCAGCAACTCTCTGTTCTCTATCAGTAGGAGTCCCTTATGGCTTGCCTCCCTCTCTCTTCTTTTTTTTCTTCTCCTATGATCATCTGTTTTATTTCTTAAATACCACCTATGAGAAAAATTGTATGGTATTTGTCTTTCTCTGACTGGCCAATTTCACTTAGCATAATATAATCTAGCTCTATCCATGTCACCGTAAATGGCAAGATTTCATTCTTTTTAATGGATGAGTAAATAGATAGATAGATATAGATATAGATATAGATATAGATATAGATATAGATATAGATAT
>ML106605.1:0-18798 GCA_003697995.1 Taxidea taxus jeffersonii | reverse complement strand
GATATAGATATAGATATAGATATAGATATAGATATAGATATAGATATCTCACATCTTTTTTTAGCCATTCACCAGTCAATGGACATTTAGGTTCTTTCTATATTTTGGCTATTGTTGATAATGCTTCTATAAACATAGGGGTGCATGTATACCTTCAAATCTGAATTTTTGCACCCTTTGAGTTAGCATCTAATAGTGCAAGTACTGGGTCCTAGGATGGTTCTATTTTTAAGTTTTTGAGGAACCCCCATGCTGTTTTCCAGAGAGGCTATACAAACTTGCATTCCCACCAACAGTGTAAGAGGATTCCCCTTTCTCCACATCCTTGCCAACAATTGTTGTTTTCTGACTTGTTAATTTTAGCCATCTGACAGGTATGAGATGGTATCTCATGGAAGTTCTGATTTGTACTTCCCTGATGGTAAGTAATATGGAGCAATTTTTCATGTGTCTGGCCTTCTGGGTGTCTTTGGAAAAATGTCCGTCCATATCTTCTGCCCATCTCTTACCTGGACTGTTTGGTTTTTAGGTGTTGAGTTTGATAAGTTATTTACAGATATTGGACACTAGTCCTTTATCAGATATGGTATTTGTAAATATCTTCTCCCAGTCTGTAGGCTGCCTTTTAGTTTTGTTGATATTTTTCCTTTGCTGTGCAGAAGCTTTTATCTTAATGAATTCCCAACCATCCATTTTTAATTTTGTTTTCCTTGCCTTTGGAGATGTGTCTAGCAAGAAGTTGCTGTCACTGAGGTCAGAGGTTCTGCCTGTGTTCTCCTCCCAGATGTTGATGGTTTCCTGTCTCACATTTGGGTCTTTTACCCATTTCGAATTTATTTTTGTGTATGGTGTAAGAAAGTGGTCCGGTTTCATTCTTCTAAATATTGTTGTCTGGATTCCCAACACCATTTGTTGAAGAGACTGTCTTTTTACCTTTGGATCTTCTTTCCTTCTTGAAGATTAGTTGACCATAGAGTTGAGGGTCCATTTCTGGGTATGACCTATGTGTCTGTTTTCGTGCTAGTGCCATACTAACTTGATGACTATAGCTTTGTAATATGGCTTAAAGTCCAGAATCTTGACCTCCAACTTTGGTTTTCATTTTCAACATTCCTTTGGCTATTTGGAATCTCTTCTGACTCCATACAAATTTTAAGATTGTTTGTTCCAGCTCTGTGAAAAGTGCTGGGGTTATTTTGATAGGGATTGCATTAAATGTATAGATTGTTTTCAGTAGTATAGACATTTTAACAATGTTTGTTCTTCCAATCCATGAGCATGAAACATTTTTCCATTTCTTTGTGTCTTCTTCAATTTCTTCCATAAATACTGTATAGCTTTCAGAGGATAGATATTTTACCTCTTTGGTTAGGTTCACTCCTAGGTGTTTCATGGTTTTTGGTGTTATTGTAAAAGAGATCAGTTCTTTGATTTCTTTTTCTGCTGCTTCATTATTGGTATTTGAAATACAATAGCTTTCTATATGTTGATTTTTTTTTCTATATGTTGATTTTATATCCTATGAGTTCACTGAATTCATGCATTAGTTGTAGAATTTTTTTGGTGACGTCTTTTGGGTTTTGTACATATAGTATCATGTCATCTGCAAATAGTGAATATTTGACTTCTTCCTTGTTGATTTGGATGACTTTTATTTTTGTTTTTGGTCAGATTGCTGAGGGTAAGGCTCTAACACTATGAGAGTGGACATAACTGTCTTTTTCCTGATAGTAGAGAAAAGCTCTCAGTTTTACCCATTGAGGATGATATTAGCTGTGGATCTTTTATACGTGGCCTTTATGAGGTTGAGGTATTTTCCATCTGTCCAGTTTTTTTGAGGGTTCTTATCAATAAAGGATGCTATAATTTGTCAAATGCTTTCTCTAAATCTATTAAGAAGATCATATGGTTCTTGTCCTTTCTTTTATTAATGTGGTATATCACATTAATTGATTCGTGAATGTTGAACCAACCTTGCAAACCAGGAATAAATCCCACTTGGTTGTGGTGAATGACCCTTTCAATGTACTGTTGGAACCTATTGGCTAGCATCTTGGTGAGAATTTTGGTATCCATGTTCATCAGGGATATTGGTCTGTACTTCTTTTTGGTAGGGTCTTTGTCTGGTTTTGGGATCAAAGTAATGCTGGCCTCATAGAAGGAGTTTGGAAGTTTTCCTTCCATTTGTATTTTTTGGAACAGTTTGAGAAGAATAGGTATTAACTCTTCTTCAAATGTTTGGTAGCATTCCCCTGGGAAGCCGTCTGACCCTGGACTTAGGCTTGTTGGGAGATTTTTGATTCCTGATTAAATTTCTTTGCTGGTTATAGGTCAGTTCAGATTTTCTATTTCTTCCTGTTTCAGTTTTGGTATTTTGTATGTTTCCAAAAACTTGTCCATTATGCCAGCTTGCCCAGTTTATTGACATATAATTTTTCATAACATTTTCTTACACTTGTTTGTATTTTTATGGTATTGGTTGTGATCGCTCCTCTTTCATTCATGAATTTATCTATTTGGGCCCTATCTCTTTTCTTTTTGGTAAGTCTGGCCAGGGGTTTGTCAATTTTATGACTTGTTTCAAAGAACCAGCTCTTAGTTTCACTTACCTGTTCTACTGGATTTTGTGTTTGTTTCTATATAATTTATTTCTGCTTTAATCTTTATTATTTCTCTTATTCTCCTTGCTTTAGCCTATATTTGCTGTTCTTTTTCTAGCTCCTTTAGATGTAAGGTTAGGTTGTGTATTTGATACTTTTCTTGTTTCTTGCGGTAGGCCTTTATTGCTATATACTTCCCTCTTAGAACCGTTTTTGCTGCATCCCAAAGTTTTTGGACCATTGTGCTTTCATTTTTATTGGCTTCCTTATATTTCTTTATTTCTTCTTTAATTTCCTGGTTAACCCATTCATTCCTTAATATGATGTTCTTTAACCTCCAGGTGATTGTGGTCTTTCCAAATTTTTTCTTATAGTTGACTTCCAGTTCCATAGCATTGTGGTCTGAAAATATGCATGGTATGATCTCAATCTTTTTGTACTTGTTGAGGGCTGATTTGTGACCCAGTATGTGATCTCTTCTGGAGAATGCTTCATGTGTACTCGAAAAGAATGTATATTCTGCTGCTTTAGGATAAAATGTTCTGAATATATCTATTAAATCTATCTGGTCCAATTTGTCATTCAAAGTCTTTGTTTCCTTGTTGATCTTCCGCTTAGATGATCTGTCCATTACTGTGAGTGAGGTGTTAAAGTCCCCTCTTATTATTGTATTATTATCAATGAGTTTCTTTATACTTATTATTAGTTGATTGATTGATTTGGGTACTCCCAACTTGGGGGCATAAATATTTGTAATTGTTAGATCTTCTTGATGGATAGACCCCTTTATTCTGATATAGCACCCTTCCTCATCTCTTATTACAGTCCTTGGTTTAAAATCTAGTTTGTCTGATAGAAGTATGACAGATGGTTCTTCATCCCCTCACATTCCATCTGCAAGTATCTTTAAGTCAAAAAGGAGTCTCTTGTAGGCAGTATATAGATGGGTCTTGTTTTTTGTTTGTTTGTTTTTTGGGCGTTGTTGCTTTTTTTTTTTTTTAGTCCATTCTGATACCTATGTCTTTTGATTGGAACATTTAGTCCATTTACGTTCAGAATGATTATTGATATGAATTTAGTGACATTGTGTTACTTATGAAGCTGGTGTTTCTGGTGATGCTCTCTGGTCCTTTCTGGTCTTTGTTGCTTTTGGTCTTCTCTCCATGCCCCAGCCCTCAGAGTCCCCTTTAATATTTGTTGCAGGGCTGCTTTAGTGTTCATGAACTCCTTTAGTTTTTGTTTTTTTTTTTAAATATTTTATTTATTTATTCGACAGACAGAGATCACAAGTAGGCAGAGAGGCAGGCAGAGAGAGGGGAGGAAGCAGGCTCCCTGCTCAGCAGAGAGCCCGATGTGGGGCTCGATCCCAGGACCCTGAGATCATGACCCGAGCCGAAAGCAGAGGCTTTAACCCACTGAGCCACCCAGGTGCCCTCCTTTAGTTTTTGTATGAGAATATTTCTCTCTCCTTCTATTCTGAATGACAGCCTTGCTGGATAAAGTATTATTGACTGCATGTTTTGCCCCTTCAGCATGTTGAATATATCATGCCACTGTCTTCTGGCCTGCTAATCTTCTGCAGACAGACCTGTTACAAACCTGATCTGCCTTCCCTTGTAGGTTAATGACTTTTTCTCTTGCTGCTTTTGGGATTCTTTCCTTGCCTGTGTATTTTGTGAATTTAACTACAATATGTCTTGGTGATGGCTGGCTTTTGTTGGATTTGATGGAAGTTCTCTGTGTTTCTTGGATTTCATGTCTGTGTCCTTACCCTGATTAGGAAAATTTTTAGCTATAATTTGCTGAAATAAACCTTCTGCCACCTTTTCTCTCTCTTCTTCTTCTTCTGGGACTCCTGTGATAGGAATTTTATTACACTTTCATGTTGCTGAGATCCCTAAGTCTACACTATGTCCAGCACCTTTCTTTCCCTCTTCAGTTTCATTATTTTCTGTAATTTTATCTTCTACAACACTGATTCATTCCTCTGATTTATCCATCCTCATTATCATGGCATCCAGTTGGTCTTGCATCTCAGTTACAGCATTTTCCATTTCTGCCTAACTAGATTTTAGTTCTTTAATCTCTGCAGCAAGGGATTCTCTAGTGTCATCTATGATTTTCTCAAGCCCAGATAGTATCCTTAGGATAAATTCTGGATCAGGCATCTTACTTATATCATATTGATTAAATCCTTGGTCATTACTTCTGCCTGTTCTTTCTTTTGGGGTGAATTCCTACATCTTTTCATTTTGTCTGTGTCTATTTTGTGTGTGTGATTGTTAGGAAAGCCTACTGTATTCTTGCTCCTGAGAGTAATGGCTATGTTAAGAAGAGGTCCTGTAGTGTCCTGGGCCTGGTGCCTCAGGAGGTGTTTCAGAGTGTGCACTCAGCTGTTGTGTTCTGGCTGCTCCTTCCCTCAGATCAGTCCTCTGCAGAGTTTCTCTTCCCCTCAGTGGGGGCTGTTTGGATCTTGTCAACTAGTTGTGTTTTGATCTGCTTGTTAAAAGAAGTTAGATAAACAGGAGGAAGCTAGATCCTATTTCCCCTAGAGCTGAAGCTTTGCAGCACTCTGTGACTAGCAGACTTGATGCATGAGAGGGTTTGTGCTGGTCTTCTGTGGGAGGGGCCTGCTAGGCCGTTCTTCAGGCGGACTTGCTCTAGTGGGAATGCACCTGCAGGGTGTGGGGAGCTGAGCTTGGTGGAAGTGATTCTTGCCTCCACTAGGTGGCGCTGTGTTGCTCACTCAATTTGTTAGTGCTGATGGGTGCAGGGAGATAGGAGGGAGATAAAAAGCTCCCTGCTTTCTTCTGATAGTGGGGATTTCCTGCCTGGCTCAGGAAGCCCCCACAGAAGAGTAAACAATCACCCCTCTTGTGTCCTTAGCTTCTGTCAGATCCCTGCCTTCACCCTGTCTGTGTCCGAGCTGTCTGCCTGCCAGGCAGCAAAGTGCTCTTGTGCTTTATCTCAGGCATTCAGCTGGGCTTCAGAATTCCAAATTTGATGGACCTGCACAGTGCAGACCCACGCTGATCCTCTGGGGGAGGGTCTGGTCACACTGTGGCTGTTGCCACTTTATCCCCAAAAAACAGTCACACAACTGTGCACCCGTTTAGAGTTCATGGTAAAGCACAGCAAAAAGCTGGACCAAGGTTTGCTGCCCTCAGCCAGGGTCTCAGCTCCTGCGTGAGTGAACCGGATAGCACATTGGTGCTGCCGGTTGTCTGCACCCTGGAGAGGCCATGCTGCCACTCCCAAACACACTCCAGGCCTTAGAATTGTTTCTCCCTGGGTGACCCAGGGATCCTCTATCCATAGGGTGTTCCCCTTGGCCTTTATTTACCCTCCTTCCACACCCTAAGCCATGGCAGGAGTACATGGGTTATACACCTGTAACCCTGGCAGTAGTGTGGACCTCCAAACCTTCAGACTTTGAGCAACACTGCTTATAAAGACCTGAGGGAGCCAGCCCTCTCCTTTTCCTAGTCAGTGATTTTGGGAAGAGTTTTCCTTGTGGAAAACCCTGGGTGGGCTCTTACTCATTCTCTCTCTCTCTCTCCCTCTCTCTCTCTTTCTCTCTCTCCTTTCTCTCCCACTCCCCTCTCCATGAGAGGACTCCCTTACCTCCATAGTACCTGCGGCTCTTTTCTCCTCCATATCAGACCTCCACACCTCCTACCTTCTATGATACAGCAATTATTCAACCTCTGGTTGTGCAGCTTGCTCTCTCAGTTCTCAGATCAATTTCTTTGGTGTTCAAAATAATTTGATATTTTCTAGCTGTGTTTGAAGGACAAAGCAAGCTTAGGGTTCCCCTAATCCTCCACCATCTTAACTCCTCCCTCCCATGTGTCTTTCACTTGTGTTCTCCTCTCATATCACTGACATCATGTGGATATTTTCACTACTAAATGGTCTGTGTGTTTTGCTCTCTCTTCTGATGCACAGAGGCTTACCTATCATTTTTGTCTTCCAAAATTATACAGAACTGTCCTTTGCATCCAGAATATTGCTTATGAGTCCAAAGGTCTCTAGAAAGTACCCTCTGTCTGGTTTCTAGATTTAGCATGACAATGTCCACAATCACTACCCCACCCGCCCACTGCCTCATACTCCAATCCCTGCTTGGCTCACTGTCTCCAGAAGCTTTTGCTCTGCCTGGGATGACCTTTCTCCCCAACCTTCCTGAAGCATAGAACTTCCTGTAGGATTTAGCTCATACCCCACCCTTTTCATAAGGCTGGTGCAAACATCCTCCTCCCCACTGCCAAACCAATCTTTCCCATATCCATATCCCATTGACTCTTGCATGTGTAACTTTCTACCTTTAGATTCCCCTATCTCTCCTTGGGTTCTGAGCTTCTGCAGGCAGCTAAGTCTTCCTCCGCCTGCTAGCACAATGGTCTGTACATTACCTAATATTTATCATTTAATTTGAGAGAGTGAAAAGAGAGATGGTTTTGTGAATGGAAACTCCTTAGGGGAAAAAGATCGAGAAGATCCAGAGAACCAGAATCTTGCAGAGTTTTTATAATGGAGACTTAATTCTATTTGCTGAGACTTTGAATCTCTGAATTTTAGAATACTAGAAGAGGAAAAGTTGGCATAGTTAAGAGGATTTTCCTCTGGTTTTACCATCAAGCCTTGTTGCACAGCTGCCCTTTTTATTTCTGACCTAAGTTTAAGGTTAAGGGAGGAGGGTTAGGCAAAGAGATCTACATATCCCACTAAGTAAAAGGAGCTTGCAGATTGTAAAAACAGTAGGCTAGCCTACACCATCCGAGAGCCTGGCCATCACTCCCTCCAGAGGATTTAAAATTGCTTCAGGCCTCAGAATTTGGAGGCATATAGCCCCACTTCTTCCCATGTGTGCAAGGAGCCCCATCCAAGGGGCTGGGCCTGGGGATGGAGAAGCAACGCACTTGACTCGCTCACTGTTTTTGCCTATTTTATCAGGAATGAGTAAAAGGCCTATCAACCACCTTTGCCCTAGACAAAACATTTGATGACCTTCCCTAAAAGCAGGAATATGGGAAATAATTGACTACTTCCTCCTCTGCTAGCAACACCCTTTGCATGTGTCCTAATCATTGGGTCCTTTTTTCCTCCTATGTCCTAGTTAAGGGAAGCCTCAGAGTTCTGAAATTTTGCAGGATAGCAGGGCAAGGTAAATGTAAGGCTCAACTGAAGATTTGAACATCTAGAGAAAAAAATCAGGCACCCAAATCTGACCTCTGATACCAGTATTCCAACATCCTTTTTTTTTCTTTTTTTTTACCAAAAGAGTGAAATATTTTAAGAATCAAATTGTCAATTATTTTTTTATTTTCTCTGATATGAGAAAATAATTGAAGTCTTAATAGAAAAAGTAAAACTTTAAATAGGCCTCAAATGGAATTTTTTTTAAAGATTTTATTTATTTATTTGACAGACAGAAATCACAAGTAGGCAGAGAGGCAGGCAGAGAGAGAGGAAGGGAAGCAGGCTCTCCACTGAGCAGAGAGCCCGATGCAGGACTCGATCCCAGGTCCCTGAGATCATGACCTGAGCCGAAGGCAGCGGCTTAACCCACTGAGCCACCCAGGCGCCCCAATCAAAGGTGGAATTTTAATTTGTTTCTGATTATAAATGTAATGCTTATAGAAAAAATATAATAAAGAAAACTTAGAATTTTAAAAATTTAAATAAAATTTTAATCATCCATTAGGGGCCATGTTTGTTTCTCTTTGGCCCTGCCATCTTCAGCATAGAACTTCTGCCTCTTAATGCAAGATGACTGTTCTAATTCCGGCCAAAATAACCACATTCCAGGTAAAAAGGAGACAAAGGCAGAAAAGAGCTGTGCCTCTTGCTCTTAAGAACATGTCTCAGAAGTTGTGTCCATGCTTCACTACATGCCATTGGTGCCATGTTCTCACATAACTACACCTTGCTGAATGGGGACGCCGGGGAATGGAGTCTATTCTGTGCCCCAATAATACTCTTGAATTCACTTATTGTAGAAAAGTGAGAAAGCAGATACTGTATACCACCAATAGCCTCTAGCATGGGGAGTAAATTCCAAGGAGAATCTTGTTAGATCACCAAAGGAGTGAATGCGAAGATACAAATGGAAATTTATTCTATATTAGGGAAGAGATGGTGTGCAGGGTCTGGAAAGATAGGACTGAAGCCAGCCTAGCCAGAGAAGCCCAGATGCACCGACTTTTAGTGGAAAGACGAGATTGCTGACTCCAAGAAAGAATTCAGGGAAAAAGAAAAAAAAAATGTAGAGGATTTTGTAATAGGGGTTAGCAATGTAAACCCTCTGTCTGAATACCTACAAATTCCTCCATAAGTATCCATTCCTTGTTGATGTGGTGTGGAGCTGGGTCTGTTTGGGAGAAGGACTGAAATTTCTATGTCTTGCTTTTTCGGAGGTATGTAGTCAGGGTGCCCTGAGGCATAGCTGCTTAAAATACCAGAGTTTGCCTGTTTTCTTGCAGGGGGAAATTGACCTGTGAAGGGAAAGATTCATTCATCCATCCTGGAATGGAGAGGTCTCTCTTGGCCTGGTCACACAGTATGAAAACAGGGTATGGAGGATGTGTCCAGCCCATCACACCATCCACATGTGTGTTGGGGGACGTTTTCTCATTAGATGTGGACTTCTCACATATCAGAGGGTGTTACTTCCTGGTGTCTTGGTGAATGCAGCTCTTCTACCTAGAGCTACAGGCAGAAGACAGTGTGAGTCCCCATGTTTTCTGTCTTCCTCCTTCCTATACTGATTAAGAAGGCAAGTATGCACGATTCAGAACTACAGTTGGTTGCCAATAACAGTGATGTCAAAGTTTCCCCAGAAATTTGGGTATGGTTCTTTTGCTGTCCTTCTACAGAGCTCTTTTTGTCTTTCATGGATACTCACTAGTTTTCTACTAGAAGAAAAGGAAGCATGACTTTGTGTTTCTCGTCTGGCATCAAAACAACCTCAAGTCTGAATAGATGGGGTCTTGGCTTGAGGAATTGTTAGGCGGTGGGGAGACCATCCTAGGCAGAAATTAGAAGATGAGAAAAGATACAGAGTTAGGAGGGTGAAGCCCCAAATCAGGAATTAATAGCAAAGTAAGGACACAGGATACTGTAAGTGCCAGGCTAGAAAGATCTGAGCCTCAGCAGGTAAATCTGTCTCAGTTCAAGTTCCAGTTTCCATCAGCTGGAAGCAACTGCCTACCAGGGTCTGAGACACTGTGGAAAAGAAAGCCTTGATTAGCTAATGATGTTTGCCCCAGGTGTGCAGAGAAAGAAGCGTCAGGAGAGGAGCCATGGAAACCTCACAATGAATCTGAACGACGAGTGGAGAGTGTTGGAGCTGCTGAGGAAGTCTGAAGTCTGTCTGAGGGGACCTGTTAGATAGCATGTACCAACATACATCTAACAATTTCAGAATCCTGGGTGCTGCTTTTGGCTGAAAATTAAACTGAGATATCCTCCTAAGAGTTGGCCAGAGAGGTGATGGAGTGGCATGTGATCCCTGGGATTGTATTTGCTTTGAGAATAGTAAAGAGGGTCAGGGGCAGGTGCAGGAGAGACCACAGGGACACATGGGCTTGGAGGGACGTCTTTCAGCTGCTTACCTGATAATGATAATAGTGAATAAACAAGGTTGCTCTGAGAAGCTGGTGGGAATGAGAAGAAGGAGACTCGGAGAAGGACCCACAGTTTTGGGATTCCTCCCAGCATCCCTCTCCATTCCACGTCTATGGTTACCAGGAGAGGTTTCCAACCCCAGCTTCAAATCTCCAAGTGACCTCATGCATTTGAAAACGTGACTTTGCACTCCAATTTGCAGTCCTTCCTGTATATC
This sequence comes from Taxidea taxus jeffersonii, assembly GCA_003697995.1. Taxonomy (NCBI): domain Eukaryota; kingdom Metazoa; phylum Chordata; class Mammalia; order Carnivora; family Mustelidae; genus Taxidea; species Taxidea taxus. The sequence goes on along the minus strand of ML106605.1, from coordinate 8,352 downwards.
TCACTGTGGTTGGACTAATGGCATGTTAGGGTCACCACATTCCCTAAGTGTTCTTTTCAAAAGCTGGTGTTCCTGGATGAGTGCCATGTTCTCCTAGTAAGGACAATGGAGACTTCTTAAATTTTATTAAAGATTATCTATTTATTTATTTATTTGAGTAGCGGGGAGGGATAGAGGGAGGGATAAAGGGTGAGAAAAGAGAGACACAATCCCAAGCAGACTCTGCCCTGAGTATGGAGACCAAAGTGGGGCTCCATCTCACGACCCTGAGATCATGACCTGAGCCAAAATCAAGAGTCAGATGCTTAACCAACTGAGCCACTCAGGTGCCCCAAAACTAACTTTTTCAAATGAAAAGATGAATGGAATTTCTCATTTATCAGTGGAAGCCACTCCTCCTTTGCTAATAATGCCCTTTGGTATCCATTCAGTGTTGCCTGTCCTCATTACCCATCTCCATTGTGACACAGTGTCCCAACTTTGGTTCACATCCCCCACTTTGCTGCCAATACTAATACTAACCTCAGAATGACCCAGTGGCATACTCAGATGGTTGCTGCAAATGGAGCCTACTTGTCTATTTATTGCTCAGAGCTTTTGTCTAAAGGGCACAATGCAAAGAGTGATCTCCTAGCCTTTAGTATCTGATTGGCCTAAACTGACCATCTGACTTCAAGTTCTTTTACTTCCAAACATCTTACTAATTTCCTCAAGGCTAATTTTCTTCTGACTCTACATTCTCCCAGTCGCTTTTTGCCTAAGCAAAAAGCATTTTGGACATTGCTTGTTTGCTTCTCACAGACCCTACTCCCCACCTTCCTCACTACCCCTCACTTTCCTTTTGGACATTGCTTGTTTGCTTCTCACAGACCCTACTCCCCACCTTCCTCACTACCCCTCACTTCGACCACACATCTCTATAGCACCTTTCTGAACCTCACAGGAGTTGGGCATGCCACAATCTTACACTCAGTGGCTGTTCACATTTCATTCCCTCCCTGGCCCCCCAAAGTATTTAGTTTGTGTTTCCCTGAGTAAAGTTAAAGAAGATGTCCAAGAACATAACCCTGGAGAGCACTAGCGATTAAAGGGGTAAACAGTGAAAAAGAAGTCGGCAAAGCGTAATGCAAAGAAATAGTCAAGTGGTTTTGCAGAAATCGAGGGAGAGTTTCAAGGACACAGTCTGGGTCAGATACCAGCTGGATGTCATGGAAGATAAGGACTGAACCCGTCTATTGAATAATGTGTTAAGTGGGCAGCTGGGCACCACCACAGAGGAACTGGCTCATTGAACAACGGACAGTCCAGTGCAGGGGGCATGCCGCATCTGGAAGGCAGCTGGGCCCTGCCGAAAGAATTTCGATTTTGGAGTCCCTCGACTTGGCTAGAAACTGGTTTTACCATTTCTAGTTCTGTGATCTCAGACAAATAGTTCAGTCTCCTCTACAAAACAGATTTAATTTTAACTTCCTCAGGGTGACTGAGGCTGAAGGGAAATGGCACGCAGCGAATGCTGGCAGGTCCCTCTGCCCTTCTGTCTTATTGCTTTAGTCACATTCGTTCAGCGATTAGTTCAGCTCATCTGCACTCCACCTCACTTGTCCTCACTGTCCACACGTGGTGACTTGGTAATTTCAGCCAAGAAGAGGCCGCTTTTGCCCCACCTTCAGCCTTCAAAGCCCTGTACGTGGTAAGGATGGCAGCTGGTCAGTGCTCAGCACCTGAGCTCTAAAGGGTGGGAACTGCCCCCACCCCACCTCCCACCCCCACAAATCCCTGACAGTCTCCTTCCCCACTGCCTAGTGTGTCCCACTCAGGTCTTCCTGGCCTCTTTGCTGCCTTCTCCTCGGGCTGCTCAGTCTCCTCTTGGGCCCTCAAGGGGAACTTATCTCAATTTTCAATCCAAGCCCCCTCTCGGCTTCTTCTTCTTCTTTTTTTTTTAACACCTCAGAGATTTGATCCACACTTAATTTACAACTTCCATATGGAAAACATCCACATGTGTCTCTCCAGTCCTTTCCCCTTTCCTGAGGTTCACATGCACATCTACTGCGTATAGAAATGACACATTATAACTTCCTCCTACCCCGGCTCCCCCTAAAAAATACTAAAAACCAGCAGCCAGCTCTGCGAGTCCCTGGATTTGCAATTACCACCCCCGCCACTCAGCCTCATTTCCTTGCCATTCTTCCACCCATTTCTGCCTACAGCGCCTCGCAGCTTCCACAGGGACCCCCTATTAGAGCTGAAACATCACTGACACCATCTCTAACCTGTGGAGGCGGGGGAGGGGGGGAAAGGGGAGTGGGCAGAGGGGAGGGGCAGAGGAGGGGCGGAAGGGGGGTGGAAGAGAAGGAAGAAGACAAGGACGGGCAGAGGAAGATGGGGAAAGAAGGGAAGATTCGTTCATTTTAACAGAACCTAGGTTGGGGCAGGAGTCTCCTGAGGCAATTTCTAAGACCCATTTGGAATTAGAAACCTTGGCTTGACTGCCTGCACCACCTGCAGACTCCGTCTGCGAGTCCAAGACCCAGCGTGAACAGAGAGCGCTCAGCCGTATCAATCGCCCTCGCCACCCCATGCCCAGTCCCACAATCACACGCGGTGCTGCACGTACACGCACATGCACGTGCGCGCACGTACACCCAAACGCACGTACGCAGAGTCTAGGCGGCGGGGCAACAACCGGTGGAGCCACGCCTCTGACCACGGAATTCCTGCCATGCTGCAGTTCTCCTCCCTCTTCTGATCAAGGCCCTCCTGAGCCCCAGGACAAAGCCATGCTCACCACTTTCCCCACGTTCCAAGCACCGGACCTCCGCTTTCATCCTGACTCCCAAGCCACTGCCCTACCGGGATTCCTAATTGTCAAACGTCTCGGAAAACCGGCTGTCTCCAACCAATCCAAGTGCCGACGGCCCTCACCTGGAAGCACCCGCCTGGTTACTGTGAGTCTGGTACCGCGCTTTCTGGCTTTCCTACAGTGTCTCGTTTCATTCCCGGGACGGTCTTGGCACGAGGTCTTACTGCCACCAGGTCGGACAGCTGGCATGTGCCGGGCAGAGTGGCACCCCGTCCGCCTGCTGTGCTGCCCAGGGAACGCTGCAACGTGAAAAGTATTTGGGTGAAGTGGGGATGGCAGAGGGATGAGTTCGTCTAAAAGAGGGAACAAATCTCGTTTTTCCACCTGCTGTATCTCAGTGCACACGGCAGTGCCTGGATGCCATAGGGACAGACATGTTCAGTGGCTTCTGAGTTGCTCAGCCCTAAATCCGGCGTTCGGGTGAATGTCCACGTGTCATAGAGGGCTCTGCCTCCAGGTTTACAGCAAATTGTGATGTTTTGTATCCTTTTATAAAATCCAATACCTTCAAGCATTCAGTGTCTATTCTTAAAAATCTATGATTGCAATATCCCCATATTATATTTTATCAGCTATTAGTGCATTCCCTATCACGCCTGGACTAGAAACCAAAATTCTTGAGAGCACCCACAGGTTACTGGTGCCCTCTGCTGGTGACGTGTGTCACGCACAACGTAACAGGCCGGCGCCAGGGTTCAGTGGACGTTGAGATTCCGAAATGCCGGTGCGGTATTTCCAGAGTGCCAACTCGGAAATGAAGAAGCTAAATTCCAGCCCCAGCCCTTCTGCCAACTGGCTTCCTGCATTACACGAATGATTTCCTCCTCCTGGGCCTCAGTGGTCTGTTCCAGAGCAAAGAGCCCGAGCCGGGTCCGGGAGTCTCTAAGTGCTCCCGGGTTCCCACGTTGCAGGACCGCGTGGCATCAGTTGCACGCTCTTGCCAAGATCTGGGATCCAGACCCTTCCACGGCCTGCTGAAGATAAATAAATATCTTATAATAAGATAATTATAAATTATAATATAATAATATTATATATATAATATATACAACATATATATTATATATATATACATATAATAAAACTCCCCAAGCCACCATACCCTTCAGATCAATAGCATGTCAAAACTTTATCATGACTTTTCAACTTTATTTTTTTAAAGATTTTTTATTTATTTATTTGGTAGAGATCACACAAGTAGGCAGAGAGGCAGGCAGAGAAGGGAGGGGAGAAGCAGGCTCCTTGCTGAGCAGAGAGCCCGATGCGGGACTCCATCCCAGGACACCGGGATCACGGCCCGAGCCGAAGGCAGCGGCCTAACCCACTGAGCCACCCAGGCATCCCATGACTTTTCAACTTTATACAGACTGGAGGGCAGCGTGGGACAAAGGAGAGGAAAGGAGGTGAATTCCTGAGCACACGTGTGAGAGGCATGCTCACAGGTTTCCCTGCCGTCTGACTCCAGGGAGGTAAGGAGCCCTGAGACCGGGTGCCCACTCCCCTCCCTGCAGGCATGGCTGTTCCGTTGAGGCTCTCTTTAATTTTTTCACTCGTAGGTGTGCAGATTATGTATTAACTAAAACGTGAGACTCTTACTGCTGGTGAAGGTCATCAACAAGCTTTTTCCTTACTCTACATTGGGGAAAGTCAGTCATATGCCCTCATCTAGAGCCATGCTTTGGTGGGTTTCTATAATCCTTCAACAGGAGAAAAAGAAAATATTTTAAGCAACAGTTTGCCACAGATACATAGGATGAAGATATCTCATTGTTTGAAGTAAACTCTGTCCTCTTAGAATGTATTCTATTTGAAAATATTGCAAACAGGAGAGGCTATCTAAAAGGAAAGAAATATCTGTGATATTTAACCCAAGTAAAGGATGTGTTTATTACTCAAGGATGAGTAATAAATTGTTTTTTTAGACCTATAGTTTTTTTATCTGTTTCTAAAGAATCAGAGTAAATAGTCCTGCTTAACACAACAGTCATGCATAAGGTAATCAGATAGAACTTTATGAATATAAGAATCCCTTTTAATGAAATGACTTAGTAGGATGATTCAGGCAGAAGGTGACTGAACAGGGTAATTTTTTTTCTTTTTCGTCTTAATATTCCATCTGCCCTCTCAGGACAATCAAATGCTGTGTCTGTCCTGCTCCAACACTGAGGTACTGAGTGTTGCCCAGTAACAAGAGAAAACATGCAGACTTTTTTCCAGTGCAAGGGCATTAAACCATGAGGAAATCTTTAAGGACCCAGGGAATAACTATCTCGAGGGCCGACTGCTTCTCAGGTGCTGGGAAACCACAATCAGTTTTGCCCCCTCAGTTCCCACAGGCCAGGCACAGATTCGTACCAAGTACTCCCAGCTCTAGACGTTTCTGTATAAGCCATTTCCAGACTGGAATTATTTTTTCTCATTTCAAATATACTGGAAAGGACAGGAAAGGGCATGCCACATTGTCTTTACAAAATACATACAGATTTTTCCTGAGAATATGAGGAAAGCAAATAAGAGTGATGACCTTTCAATAGTCATATAAACAAAGACCCCCAAATTCAAATTCATTTCACTTACTCTAAAGGAATATCCTGGTAGGGCAAGTGTGGTTACATATTGGCAAAGGAATCTGCCTTGGACCAGAATTTTTTAAATGGAGGCAAGTAATTGAAGAAAATATTGCTTGTTTTTGCCTGATAGATTTTCACCATGATTTTGATTTTCATGTGAGCTAGCTGTGTGACCCTGTGAAGATCATTTTACCTCTGTAGACCTTACTTTCTTTAACTAGGAAAGTTAGGCAGCTGAACACAATGGGACAGGTCAGAGCACTGCTTTCCAGGCCCAATCTTGCCATTGATCACATGCTCGTGGGCAGGTCCCTGTGCCTCCCCGAATGGGACCATCATTGTCAGAGTCCTCCAAACACCAGCAACCTCACAGGCTTGCATCAAATGAGAAAACAAACATGAAAATCCTTCAGAAATTACAAAGTAATGCACAAATGATAAGCTTCATCTCATTCTCCAAAGTCCTTTCCATCTGGAATTAATTAATCCCATTAATTAATTAATTAATATTTTCAGGGCCTATTATGTGGCCATACACAGTGCTAGGTTGTCATGCAGTGATAGTCAACCCAAACACAACCCCTGTCCTCATGCTGCTGTGGCCTCATGGAGGAGGAACACATGACATAATTGCACAACTGCTTCTGTGATCCCATAACACAATTTCTTTTCTTCCATATTCTCCTTTCCCAGTCACCTCTAACACCATGTGGCCACACAGTGAGTGCTGGGGGGTGGGGGTAGGAAGCCTCACCCTCAGCCCCACCTCTCCCTCCACAGCAGGGGGGCAGGAGTCTACAATTATGACAGTTATAAAAAGCGCATGTATTTAGTCGCCTTTGTGACGGTTTGTGAATTCCTTTGAGACCATAGAGTCCTTAGGGCCTGCACCCTGGGGGCCCATGTCCATATGCCATGGGAACACCCAGCAGTGACCTCTCTACCACTATCTGCGGGTGGATCCGGTTTCTCATCTCTGTCAGGAGAGCATCTCTGTGGTGTAGACAAACTACCAGTGCTCCAAAGCCTAACTCAGCTCCAGTCTGCTCTCTCCAAAACAATGCCTACTGGCTCCCAACTATCTTCGGAAGAGATCCATGTCACGTTTTGAATTCAGAGCCTTTCAGCTAGTAAGAGGCTTACATAAATAGCTCATGCAAACACGTCAGTTCACGTAGGCCTCTGATCTCTAATGTCTCACAAGTATAATGAGAAGTACTGCTGCTCCCAAAATACACGAAAGTTAGACCAACTTTAGACCATCAGTCCTGTGGTCAACAGAATAATATCCCCCAAAGATGTTATATTAGTTTGCTAGGGTTGCTGTAACACAGATTATGACACAGAAATTACAACAGACTGGGTGAGTTCAATAGACCTTATTTTCTCATGATTCTCGAGGCTGAAATTCTCCAATCAAGGTGTTGGCCACTGGGTTTCTCCTGGGGCCTCTCTGCTTGGCTGTGGACAGCTGTCTTCTTCCTGTACCTTCACATCACCTTCCGTCTATGTCTGTGTCCAAATTTCCTCTTCTGACAAGGACATTGGTTATCTTGAATTAGGCCCCACCCTAATGACCTTATGCTAATTTAATCATCTCTTTAAAGACACCGTCCCCAATCACAGTCACAGTCTGAGGTACTGAGGGTCAGTACCTCAATTCAATTCAACATGTGAATTCTGGAAGAATACAATTCAGCCTAAAACAGAGGTCTATGCCGTAATCCCCAGAACCAGTGAATATGTTGCCTAACACAGCAAAAGGACTTCACGGATGTGATTAAATTGATTTAAGGATATTAAGGTGGGGAGATTACTCTGGATTATCCAGGTGGCCTCAACATACTTGTCCTCAGAAGGAGGCTTAAGGATCAGAATCAGAGAAGAAGGTATGAGAACAGAAACAGAAGTCAGAGAAAGACAGAGACAGACTTGAAGGGATGGACTGCTGGCTTTGAAGACAGAGGAAGGGCCTGTGAGGCCAGGAACACAGGAGACCTCTAGAGAGTGGAAAATGTGAGAAAAAGGAATCTCCCCTAGAGCCTCCAGAAAGAACACAATGCTGCTGACACCTTGATATCCGCTTGGTGAAACTTCTGACCTCCAGGACTGTGAGATAATAAATTTGTGTTGTTTTAAGCCACTATGTTTATAGGAATTTGTTATAGCAGCAATAAGAAAACTAATATAATTTTCTAGTCTGGAAACATTTTGGAAGCTCTGAGAGTGAGGAAATGGTCAGAATAATCAGAAAATAATAAAAAACAAGAGTGCGAGTGAAAATACCAAAGGAAATGAGGAAGGAAGAGAAAAGAGAAAAAGAAATTGAGAAATGCAATGGGAACAGGTAAGTAATTCAGAAGATAGCAGGCCTTATAGAAGACATGCTGGCCTGAAGAAGATTATAATATTAGGGAATTTAAACCAAAGCACAGAGCATGATAAAAATCCGTTGTGGAACCTGGAAAGGAAAGGAGCGCTGCTAGGAAAGGAGCCCTGGTCAACTGTTGGCACCCATGGCTCTGACCACACTGATGTGCCAAAGCTTGGGCAGAGCTCCCTCAGCAAGGACAGGCCACAAAGCCAGTTAGCCAGATATGAAAATGGCCCTCAGGCATGCATGCTTTAGAGAAGCCACTGACTGAAACAAAACCGAGCTCTGAAACCATCTAGGTAAACAATGTGGACATCCTCAGTGGAGATGACAACCAAAGTATAGCTACTCTTTAGAAGCCTATTATGATGTCCAGGCACTTGAGAGAATGAATATACAAACGGACAGGGGCCAGACCACATGTGAAAATAGAGCTCTAATCCACATCAACCCTGTACCTACAGTAACCAGCTCAGGAAGCCCAACTGCTGGAAGTCAGACTTGGAGGCAGCCAGGCTTCCCTCTATAGCAACAGTACAGGAAAC
>ML106603.1:19476-32085 GCA_003697995.1 Taxidea taxus jeffersonii | reverse complement strand
CCTCCCTTTGCCTCCAAAGCGGAGTCCTCTTGCTTGGTGGGTCTGCAAACACCAGGCCGAGGAGCAACTCCCACCCCCCATGCCCGGCAGAGGGGCCACCAACCTGCGGCTCAAAATTTAGGAAAGTGATAAAGAAAAATGCCTGTGAGGGGTTGAAAAGCTTTATTTTTTGAAAGGGAAATTAGGGTTGGGGAGGCAGGGCTTGCGAAAGTTACAGAAACCAGGAGCTCGGGTGGGCCCGCAGACGCCCTTCTTGCCAGAGACCCTCTGCTGTAAAGAGGAAAGTCTCCGGGCACCTGGGTGGCTCAGTGGGTTAAGCCTCTGCCTTCGGCTCAGGTCCTGATCTCAGGGTCCTGGGATCGAGCCCCGCATCGGGCTCTGCCTCTCTGCCTGCTTGTGATCTGTCTGTCAAATAAGTGAAATCTTAAAAAAAAAAAAAAAAGGAAAGTCTCTGCAAGCGGAAAGTGGAAATTCTAAACATAGAACCCAGGAGGAAGGGAAGTGAAATCTTTCCTCATTCTCCCTCAGAGCTCGCGGTTTTCACCCCCATCTCAACCCCGTCTCTCGGCTCCTGACTCTTCAGGGGGTGGGGTGTGGAATGCACAGGTGGGGGGCCTGGGGGAGGCCCCCCAGGGTGGCCGGCGCAGGGCTCAGTGGCCCCCCGGGAGGACTAGGACCCAGCCAGCTCCTGCCAGCTCCTGCTCAGGGCCCAAAGGTCCGGCTGCTTCCTTTCACTGGGTCCTGATAGGCCTGGGCAATGGCCCCTGTGTGTCACTCTGGACATTGAGATGGACTGTCCCCAGCCCATACTGGGCTTGTGGTCTTCGGGAGGAGTGCGTCCGTCGTGTGATGCATGTCAGTCTGGCACCGAGCCCCCCGACCACTGGGGCATGTTCACCGGCAGCTGCGGAGGGGATGTCCCGAGGCCTGGACTAATGCAGGCCGACCCCCCAGTCATGACCGCAGCGATCCTGTGGTCTCTGCTCCCAGCCCCCCTGCCAGCACAGGCGGAATTCTGCAGGCCTCCAAGTCAGACATTTCCGATGGTTTTTCCTGCCGGAGTCAGAGGCCAGGATGGGACGGGGTTATCTGAGCCTTAGCTCCTAAGACTGGCCTCCAGAAATAGGCCTCTCTTCCTGTGTCCGGGGCTCCGCCACGGGCCCTGCAGGAAAATGTATGTTTCCAAGGCAGACGGAGCATCTGAAAGCTCCAGCTGGCCGCATGCTCGTGGGTCAGGCCACAGCCAAGTGTCACACGACCCTGGGGTGACACCTGCCCCCCCCCCCGCGGCTCCCATCCCTTTCATTGGGTGAATGACGCACATTTTTGGATCCTGAGTCAGGGCAAAATCTGGGCATGTTGGGACCAACAGGTGGGCTTTCCAGGGACAGCGCCCCCTGCCATGACCTTGGCAGACCTTCCAGAACTTTCTCTTCCCACCATTCTAGAGACCTGTGGCCACCCAGCCCAGCAACAGAGCCTGGGCTGCCGCGGGAAGGCCGTCCCACGGCCAGAGCTGTCCCGCTGCCCAGGCATGAGTCACAGCCCACTCTCGGCAGCGCCCTGCGGATTCAGACGCTCGGGCCGTTTCCTGCAGATAAGTGCTAAGTGCAGGGGAGACCTGGCGGGGGCGTGGGGCTGGCGCGGGGAGAGAGCCCTTCCTTCAAAGCCCCCAGCGCTAATGAGCAATTCCAAGCATAGTTCAGCCGCATTTAGGGATTTCCTCATCAGAATAAACTTCCTCCCGTGTTACCTTCATGTTTGGCATCGGAGAGGATTTTTTTTTTTTCGTCTCATTTATTTATTTTTTTCCGCCCCGAGACTCAGGGTGAGCCGCGCTTAGCCCCGCTGCGGGCGGACGGGCAGGTGAGGACGCAGGACTGTTCGAAGCACGGCCAACAGGCGGCCGAAGCCCACCTTCCCAACGTCTCCGCAGGTGCTGCCTCAGTTTCCCCTCCTACACCTGCTCAGGGGCGGTGGTGGGAGCACAGATGCGGGGCGCCCGCCGGGTCCCACCTCCCCGGCCCAGGCTCCCCCGTCCGCCCTGCAAGGCTGGGGCCCTTGGGCCCAGAGGCCATGGGTGGGGGGACAGCCTGGGGCTTCTGAAGCCTGTGAGCCTGAGCCGGGCAGCGAGGCCTGCTCTGTGCACCGCATCTCCAGGCCTCCCGGCTGTCGCTTCCTGCAGCTCCGCACAGGCCTGGGAAGGCAGTTTTGGCCACAATGGGTGATTTCCTGGAGCACCGGCCGCTGCCCAGGGCTGACAGGCCTCTCCAGGCCAGAGATGAATCTAGATAAGACAAAGTTTGTTTGGGGCTGGACAGTTGGTCAGGAAATGAGGTAGAGCCTGGAAACAACTGGTGTCACTGCGGGTTACTGGAGGGGTTGGGGGTGGGGGAAGCTGTCCCTGGAAGGCCCCCGTCAGCCCTTCTGAAGACGGCTGAGCAGGCCCAGTGGGGTCCGGCCACCTTGTCTCTGGGGGAAAAGGCTGCCCACGCCCAGCCATGCCCCTGGTGCCAGCCAGGGGGCATTTGGGGCCCTCTCTCTGAGGACAGCTGTCCAGGCGGGAGCCCTGCTCGCTCGGAGGTGGGACGGGGCTGTGCCTGCGTTTCCAGGGGCAGCGCTGACCCAGGGCTACCCGAGGACAGCCCGGAATCCCAGCACTCACAGCCCGGCAAGAGGCAAATGGGCAAGGACGGAACGAAGGGGCAGATGGACAGACAGACTGAGAGATGGGTGCACAGGCTGAGGACAGTATGGACTGGAGGAAGGAGGGAAGGCAGGAGGGAGAGAAGGCGGAGAGGAAGGAGGGAAGGGAGGGAGAAAAGAAGGAAGAAGGAAGAAAGGAGGAGAGGAAGGAGGGATGCCAGGAAGCACCAAAGTGGTTCCGACTATGTAGTTTTGTAGGGCACTTCCTAGTCTTCTTCTTCTTTTTTTATTTTTTAGAGGACAGGACACTGAGTAAAAGTAAACCCTAGAGCCCTTCGGACTGCTGCAGTGGGACCGGCAGTGTAGAAAGCTTATTTCTCAAGCAGACAGGGAGGCCAGCCCACCCTGAGAGGCAGCAGCCACAGGAGCAAGTCCACACTGCTGAGCTCTGCCTCCTCCTCCTGGCTGGCCTCCTGGCCTGGCCTGTCTCTGACCCCTGCAGTCCCGTCTACAGCTCAGCCCCAGCCAGCCTCAGGGCCCCCACGCAGCCCCAATAGCAGGAAGAGCAGAAAGGCAGCCAGGCGCCAGGGTCTGGGCAGAGCCCCGTCCCGTAGTGGGGAGGGAAAGTGAGGGCAGGAGATGGGTCCTGAGGCAGAAATGGAGGCTGCAGGGCTTGGGGGACCAGAAGAGGGGTGGGTGAGGGACCAGAGTGAGGGGACACTGTTCCTGGGGAGCAACTTTGAGGGAAAAGGAGAGACCTACACTGGTGGCCCCCCGTCCAGTGTCCCTCCCTCTGAGGACAGAACACAGCTTTGGTTTAGGATAGGCACAGTGACCGCTACAACTGTCCCCCTTCCCAGCTTCCCCGGCCATTGGAGTGGATGACAAAATGCCAGAGGGTCTGGGAAGTCCCAGGGGTCCCTCATCCAGGCACCACTTCTCACCCCTTCCACATTTTCCTTCCTGCAGGGAATGCTGAAGTCACGAATGGAGGCACAGCAGCCTCACTGCAGCCATGAGAACAGAGCCACAGGCCCAGGCCAGGGAGGCAGGGAGGGAGAAGGCCCCTGGGCCCGCGGCGGCAGGGAGGACGGATAAACCACATCTTCGCGTTGCTATGGTGTGATTTCCTGTGTCCTACGTCTGATGCAGCCATTCGTGGGAAGCCATGGCACAACGACACCATCCTTCCCGATGAACTAGGCTCAGGCCACCCCCAAATCACAGTGGCCTCAGGGGTAGAAAGCCCTTCTGCCCAGCAGCTCCCTGACTGGGGGGGCTCCCCAGGGAAAGCCACACATGGTTGTAGGAATATCAACATCTGGGAATAAGAGCGGGCGCTGAGTGGCAGACCTCTCGTCCCCCTCTCCCAGGGAGGGACTGAGGCATGGCTCCTGGAGGTGCTGGGGCCTCAGGGGCTGTGTAAGTGGGGGGCTAAGTTGCAAGCACCAGGGATGGGCCTGACCCTTGGGGAACATTCCAGAGATGGAGGACCGGTTCTGTCCCGATAGGTTATTTTCCCCTCATGTGTAATTTTGAGGGACACTTTGGAGCCCGGGTCCCTGGATCCCTGGGACATTCTGCGGCGTGGGCTGGGAGGGCGCCCATGTGCTCAGTCCTGTGCAAAGGCCATGCTCCCGTGACACCGTGGTAGGGGATGGAGCTCAGGCGTGCCGTGGCCACTGCGACACACCGCACCACCACTCCCTGCGTGGCTTCCTGCGTGGCCAGAATCAGTTTCACTGGACCCAAGTCAAGGTGTCCGCAGGGCCTTGCTCCCTCTGGAGGTGCTGGGGGGGGCGTCCTTCCTGCTTTGCCCACTGCTGGGGGCTTCGACCAGTGGCTCCGTGGTCACATGGCCTGTCCTCTGTCTGTGTCATATCCCCCCTCTGCCTCCCTCTTCAAAGGACACATGTGATGGCCTTTAGGGCCCACCGGATAATCGAGGGTGCTCATCTCATCTCAAAATCCTTAACTCAATCACATCTGCAGAAACTGTTCCTTCAAATAAGGTCACGCTGCTCGTTTCCAGGGAGCCAGCTGTGACGATCTTTCGAGGAGTCATCACGCAGCTGCCCACAATGCCGCCGCCTCTGGGAGGGTGGAGCTGCAGGTCCTGAGCCCGGATCTCAGGGCCCGAAGCCACCTCCCCAGCGGGGCTTCCCGGGGCTCCCCGCACAGGCCCACGTGCCGATGCCCCCCCCCCACTACCCTGCTCTTGCAAAGCCACACGGACATGGATCCAGCCGACTCGGGAGGCAGGAGGATGGGAGGGAAAGAAAGCCAGGCGCTCCTGTCCCCACTCCCACGCTCGCAGGCTCCGTGGCTTCGGGCAAGGTTTTCTTTCTGAACCTCGCTGAGCGCTCCTGGCTTCCTAGGGGATGTGACTCCCACCCTGGGGGATTCGAATGGAGCGGCCGAGCACCCCCGTGTGTGGACACGCAGGGGCAGCTGTGATCCCTTGTGCCGCGGCCAGAGTCACGACCGGACAGCACTGCTGGGACTGGGGCTTGCAAGCTACTCAGTAAAAAATGACTTTTCTTCCTTATTTCTCAACAGCACCAGGTGAGCCCACGACACACCCTTTGAGAAATCCCTGAGTGGTGGAGCTGGCCGCAAGAGTCCCCAAGTCTCATCCCCTGTGTCCCGCCTCAAAGTCAAATCTCTGAGCACCCGCCCCAGCAGCACTCACGAAGCCCGGGCCCCCGACCGACCCGCCAGTGTCCCAGAGCCAGCAAGGAACGTTGCTATGATGGACTCGTGTTGCACCAACAGTCGGGAGAAGCACGCTTCTGCTCAGCGGCCTTGGTTTTGTTTCCTTCGAGAGAAAGTGGCAAGCCTCCCAGCACCCGTGCCCCGGGACCCGGCCGGAGCCCAGGCTTCGAGGAAGCTCACAGCCCACGGCCGACGCCTTTGCCACGATGCCCTCGTCCAGAAAGTGGGCCTTCCCCGCCCTGTCCAGGCACGACTCTGCACACTTGCCTCTGTCAGGGCCGCGGTCTGGAGTTCCCCGCGCCACCTGCCTGTAGACATGCCACGCTCTCTGCCTGGGGACGCTGAGCTTGGCCCCGTATGAGAAGGCTTTATGGACATTTCAGGTTTGCACCAACTTTCTGACTCCCGCACCCACTACCCAGGGCAGGCCTCTTAGGTGGGGGCTGCCTTCAGGCTGGTTCCAGAATGCAAAGGCATGTAGGGTCCAGCAGAGCCCATAGGACCTGCAGCGGGTACGTGAATCATAAAAAGTGGGTGAGAAATAAATCCAGCATATCGTTGACACAATGGGGTTCCTTTCTTTTTTTTTTTTTTTTAAGATTTATTTGTTTATCAGAGAGAGAAAGAGAGAGCACAAGCAGGGGGCTCGGCAGGTAGAGGGAGAAGCGGGCTCCCCACTGAGCAAGGAGTCTGATGCGGGACTCGATCCCAGGACACCAGGGATCATGACATCAGCCACAGGCAAACGCTTCACTGATGGAGCCCCCCGGGTGCCCAGAGACAATGGGGTCCTTATTGCAGCCTAAACTGATTGACACCTTCCCAGAGGGGACCTAACCCTTCATGCTTTGATTTACGGTGATTTGGAATCACCTAATCTCCTCCTTATAAAGTGCATTCTTTGAGGATAATCTCAATGCCACCTCCTCCAGGAAGCCTTCCCCAAACACCCAAGTCTGGGTTTCATGTCTTCTCCTCCTGGCTTCAAAAACACAGGTACTCGCCCTGACTTACCAAACTGGCACTGTGGGATTCCCAGTCCATCTCCCCCTATTAGGCTGAAGGTTTCTGGGGGAGGTGGTGGATCTGTGATCATCTTCTTGACTGAAGGAATCTCTACATCCCCGGAGCCCCATTAGATGCTCAGTCAATATTTGTGAAAGGAAGGGAATATGGGGAAGAAGACACAATACACACAGAAAAAGGCCATCAGGCCTCCGTGGCCAGCCAAGGACACAGAAAGACGTTTTGCCTCAGGCAGGGGCCACACTGACTCAGGGATGACATCTCACCACAGTGAGCCCTCGGCCGCAGTGGACAGGCCCCTGCTCCTCCCCAGCCCAGCTGAGAGCACAGCCAGGGGGTCTTCCAGGCAGCTGAGTGTGAGGAAAGCCACATCTACTGGTTTGCTCACACCACCCTGGGGGACGTCCAGTGCTCCTGGTGCCCAGCTCCTTGGAGCAAGTACCCCCAGGCCCTGCCTTCCTGCCAGGCTCTCCCATCCTCCAACTCCATGCCTCAGTGCCCTCAGCTGGCTCATCTGTTGGCCTTCCTCTCTGTCCCCAGACTTGGCGGGAATGGCCGCTTTGGTCGGGTTTGGCCTCTTCCGTCCCATATGCCAGTTTGGTTCTCCATCCCAGCCAGCCCGGGACCCAGGAGCCAGCTTGAGTCAGCCTCGACTGGTCCCCCCAAGGAGGCCACCCCAATAATGCCAGTGGGGATAGCAGACCTGGGGGACCCTCAAGGGGACTTCCACCCCTCTTGCCCTGGGCTGCATCTGCTCCCAGGAGTGCCTGGTTCATTGGATATCACAGAATCAGGTTCTAAGCATTATCTGACTCTGGAGGTCATCTGGACGGGTCCCCGGCTTGCCGCATGAATGTCCCTTACCTGGAGACTCAGAATCAGAGAGAGGGAGGCATCTCGGCTTTCCCTCCTGACTCCCCAACACCTTCAGAAGCTACACACACACCACACGTGTGCATAGGCATGCACACGATGCACACCTGAGCGTGCAGACACACACACACACTCGGTCCCTCCCAGGACAATGGTCTCCGCAGCATGCCCGTCAGCATGTCAGAGCCAGTCAGCATGCCCGGTTTGCCCTCCTCTGGAACATGATTTACACGCCAACTGTGCTGCCCAAGGCCTATAGAAATGCGTTCTCCAAATTAACGATCTTCCTTGCAGTCCACACACTGGGGATTCACTGAGCAGAGTTTCGCTAATAGGGCAAAGGACATTCCATGCTCCCTGGCCAACGGACCCTCAGTGCCAGAAAGTGATGGCTACCCTCCAGCGCTCCCGAAGCCATAGCCTTGAGGGCTAAGGACCCTGAGAGTCTGCTGGCACGTTGTGGGGTATCTGGGTGTGCCCAGCACTGCCCCAACTCTAACCACCCAGGGACCCTTCTACGTGGAGGCTCTGATGCAGGGGGGCGGGAGCAGGACCCAGAGTCTGCATTTCCGGCCATTTCCCAGCGGGGCCCCCCGCCCCCCACCCTCAGTAGCTGGCCCAGTAACTCCGCAAGATCTGGAAATTGGCTAATTCAGGAACAGGTGAGCTGCTCACGTGGGCGGGGTCAGAGCAGGATGGGCGGGACCAGGTCTCACCTTCAAGTACAGTGCACGGGCCTGACGTGGACAAGCGTGGCTGAATCGCAGCTTGAGGGACGACTGTGCTGGGGGGTGGGGGGGTAGGAGTGGGCTGCTCCGAGGCCAAGGCAACCCCTCGCTGGTCGGAAGGGCATCCCCAGGTGCACTAGGAGAGAACGCACCAGACAGGACCCTTGTCTCTGGGCTTCGCCCCAGCAGTGCGAGGGCACAAAAAGAGGAAGCTGGCCTGAGCTGACCCACACTGCCAGACCCGTGCCCACGGGCCTCCCCGACTCTCCGTGGGGTCGAAAGAGCTGTGTCTCAGACATCTGTCTCCCAGACCCGCTGCCTCCCCTTGCAGATACAGAGTTGACAGAAAAGCAAGGACGCAAGTGTTGGATCTATCTACACACAGCCCAAATCCATGCTGGTCTGTACCACGGAGGCAGGGGCCTGAGCTGTGCACACGGGATCTGCCCGGATGATGGGCGGGGGACTCAGGAACGCTGTGTGGGACCTCGTTTGTCTCTCTCAGGGACTTGCAAAGAAACTAGGTCCGTCCAGGCTCCAGGCTGGAGACGCACGTCCCCATTCCACTCCCCCCCCCAATTCCCCGGGGTTGGGGAAGCTCTAAGCTCTTGTGCCTCAGTTTCCTATCCTGTCATATGGGAATCCTAGTGCCACCCATCACCCAGACTTGTTCTCAGGGTTGGACACAATGATACATAGACTATAATGCAAAAGAATATACCTGAGACCAAAATAAACATGGGTCCACACCCCCAAAGTTGGAGTTCCCCAAACTTGTCTGACCATAAGAAAGTCCCCAGATGCTTGTGATGAGAACAGGTTACCCGGCCCCACGCCTGCTGCGGGGGTGGGGGTACATTTGTATGAAGTGCCCTGATGATTTGTGTGAAAAGGGAATTTCAGGAGATGCTGTCCCGACTCAGCCGTGCGGCCGAGAAGCAGAGCCCGATGCACGACCTGGCTTAGCCTGAGCACAAAATGGGACAAGGTGTCAGAGATTTTGAGGGTGAATGGTCTTGTATGGGGCTAATATGGCACCAGGGCTCCTCACACACGGGGAGGCAGGTGTCCTGGGTCTTCATCCCCGCAGTCCCAGAGGACAGCAGAGGTCTTTAGCTAACACGTGAACGCAGAAGGGCAGATTACTTTCAGGCCATTCCAAGGGTGCAGCGAAGAGAAAATGGGCTTTGAGGCCAGGCAGACCTCTGTTGAAAACCCATCACTCACAGCCGCGCAGCGTGTCCCAGACCTCTCGCTGCTCCAGGTGTGGTCCTCTGGCCCCAGCAGCCATGTCACGGGGGGCTTGTTGGAAACACAGGATCCCAGGCCCCGCTGCAGGCATCCCGAGCCAGTGTCTGTGTTTTAGCAAACCCCCTGGAGCAAACCATCCACTTGAGAGTTTGAGAAACATTGTCTTCACCTCCTGAAGCCTTGATGTCCTCAGCTGCCCAATGGGAAACTACTGCATGTCCGTGAGAATCCCTGCAGCTCCAACGGACACAAAGGTCACGTGTACATAGTGCAGTCGAGAACTGCAAATGCTCCAGAACCTGGCAGCCCAGGGCCAGGCAGGCACCAGGGATCACTGTCACCTGTCATTCCACCTGCTCCTCTCGGGGCATCCTGGCCATGCCCTGCTTTGCCTGTGGTTTCACTCTTGGCCTGGGAGCAAGATGTTGTCCCTTTTCTTTTTTTTTTAGCATAAAAAGTTTGTATTACCCTTCTAACATCCATAGAATCTGCAGTGACAGTCTTTCTTTTCATTGTTGACATTTGCGATGTGTGTCCTCTCTCTTTTCTTCTTGATTTAATTTCGTTGATCTTTCCAAGAACCAGTTTCTGGCTTTGTCGATCTCCTCCTATTATCTCTGTTTTGCGTCTCCTTGGTTTCTGCCCTTGTCTTTATTACTTCCTTCCTTTTGCTTACCTTGGGTTTATGGTGCTCTTCCTTCTCTAGCTTTATTTGGAGGAATGTAAGTCATTGATTTTGGGCTTTTCTCTTTTCCTATATCAGCCTTTAACGATCTACATTTCCCTTTAGGGGCTGCTCTAGCTGTATCCCACACATTTTGAAATGTTTTGCTGTCGTTCAGGATTTCAGTGCTTTAAATGTACTGATAATCACAAACGAGCATGTGGTCTATTTTGGTGAATGTACCATGTGCACTTGGATAGAAATATCAAGACATTATAGATCATGATGATTAATCCTGTTTTTCAAATCTCTTTTATATTTACTGATTTTTTTTGCCTATTTCTGTCAATTATCAAGAGAGGAAATTAGACATGTTAGTATGATTGTGGTTTATTTCTCCTTTAATTCTGTCTATCTCTGTTCCTGTACTTTGAGGTTCTACTATTAGGTATGTACACATTTAAAATTATTGTGACTTCCTGGGGCACCTGGTTGGCTAAGTGGATTAAGCCTCTGCCTTCAGTTTGGGTCATGATCCCAGGGTCCTGGGATCGAGTCAAGCATCGGGCTTTCTGCTCAGCGGGGAGCCTGCTTCCCTTCCTCTCTCTCTGCCTGCCTCTCTGCCTGCTTGTGATCTCTGTCTGTCAGATAAATAAATAAGATCTTTAAAGAAAAAAAGAAAAAAAGTTATTGTGACTTCCTTTCCCTTCCTCTCTCTCTCTGCCTGCCTCTCTGACTACTTGTGATCTCTCTAAAACAAATAAGCAAAATCTAAAAAAAAATTATTGTGACTTCCTGATGAATTGTCTTTTTCATTATTATAAGATGTCCCTTCTTATCTCAGTCATTACACTTTATCTTGAAGACTGTCATCTCTGATATTGATAAGGTCACTCTAGCTTTCCTATGCTTATCATTTACATGGGATACCTTTCCCATTCCTTTACTTTCATTCCATGTTTCTGTTTAAGGTACATCTCTTGCAGGCATACGATTGACCATATGCTTGTGTCTTGCCTTTTTTTTTTTTTTCAGTCAGACAACCCCTACCTTTTAATTAAACTATTCATACCATTAACATTTAGTATAATTATTGATCTGGTTGGATTTAGGCCTGTCATGTTACTATTTATTTTCTACTTGTTCCCTCTGTTTCTTTTTTTCCCATATTTGAATATTTTTTAGACTTACATGTTTCCATTCTAAGTTTCCCTTTTGGTTCATTTTTATATTTCTTTTTTCTCCCCTGAGATTTATAAGTCCTCGTCTTATAATTCCAAAGTCTGGGTCATTTGGGGGTTGGCACCTATTGATTGTTGGTGGGCCACATTTTTCTGGTTTTTGAATGTTAAGTAATATTTTTAAGATTTTATTTTCAAGTAATCTCTACACCCAATGTGGGGCTCAAATTCATGCCCTTGAGATCAAGAGCCACATGCGCTATTGATTGAGCCAGCAAGGCACCTCTGAATGTCCAGTAATTTTTAATTATACCCTGGACATTGTGAATATTATGATATGTTGACTCTGGGCTTTATTATATTCCCCTGAAGAATGTTGTTGTCTTAGATTTATCTGACAACTAACCTAGTAAGACTCATTCTATAAACTCTGCCTTTCCATCTGTGGATGGTGGTGGAAATCTCAGTTCAATTCTTTAAGCTTTTGCTCTGCTGTTCTGAGTCTCTCCTCTACATGTGTTGTTCTGGGTGGCCTGAGACCTGTGTGGTGTCACACTCAGAATTCTTCTCCAGCTGAGTCCTCTCTGGTGGAATCTGTGGCTGCCTAGGCTCCTTTCCCTGGTTCCCCCAGGTAAAAAGATGATGAAGATCTTCTTGGCATCTTAGCCACACACCCCACACCACACTGCCCTGAGCTTGAAGCCCATCTGGAAGGAAAAGCCATAAAAGGTGGAGAATTCACCCCCTTGCCTCCTCTACTTTAAGTTTCAACTCCCTTCAACAAGCTTCCTGCATTTGTTTACTTTTCAGAGTCCTCAGGTCATTTTATTTTTTGTCCAAAGTTCACCACTGTTATCGGTGGGAGAGCTGGTCTGGGGAGGAGTCCAGCCACCATACCAGAAACCAGCTCTCTAGGCAGACGCTTAATCTTGCTGTCCATGATAAAAGTGAGAGAACAGAGACCAACCCAAAGAAGAACCACTAAACATAAAAGAGCCATGACTTGCTAGATGTGAATATCAAGCCATTTCTCAGTGCCAACTTCTCTGATAGTCCCAGATTAAGAAAAGCCTTTGGAGCAAAGATCAAATTGAGGTTGAAATCCAGAGCCTTTGTTTGGATCTCATAAACTTCTAAGGAGGAGCACAGAGACATGTGTAGCAAACAAGAGGGCCTCAAAACCTCATAAGCGTGTGCCTCATGCATCCTCATCATGAAATAAAAAACTGTTCATAATCTTTGGAGAGGCTCCCGACAGCAGTGTCATGAGAAGCCCAGAGGAGAGAAGAGGTTATCTTGAAGAGAGTCATCTTCTCTTGGCTTGCGAAGTGGATTATGAATTGATTCATTAAAAAATCCATAAGGTTGGGACGCCTGGGTGGCTCAGTTGGTTAAGCAGCTGCCTTCAGCTCAGGTCATGATCCCAGCGTCCTGGGATCGAGTCCCACATCGGGCTCCTTGCGCGGCAGGGAGCCTGCTTCTCCCTCTGCCTCTGCCTGCCACTCTGTCTGCCTGTGCTCGTCCT
>ML106603.1:0-19376 GCA_003697995.1 Taxidea taxus jeffersonii | reverse complement strand
GCAGTTGGTTAAGCAGCTGCCTTCAGCTCAGGTCATGATCCCAGCGTCCTGGGATCGAGTCCCACATCGGGCTCCTTGCGCGGCAGGGAGCCTGCTTCTCCCTCTGCCTCTGCCTGCCACTCTGTCTGCCTGTGCTCGCTCTCTCTCTCTCTAACAAATAAATAAATAAAATCTTAAAAAAAAATAAAAATAAAAATAAATAAAAAATCCATAAGGTTTTTAAAGAATTCTATCAACTCCAATTAAAAGAGATAGAGACAGCTCAAAATAGGAAAAGGACTTTGGGGCCCCAAAGTTCTATGAGCAGGAAAGAGTCTGAGAAAGAACTCGATTGTAAGCATGGGGCACTTTGTATGGAAAAGGAAACCTGGCTCGGAGGGCCAAACCCAGAGCCCAGAGTCTGGAGCCATAGGGACTCATTCCCAAGCAGTGGGACTGAGCCCCAAACAGGGAACTGAAAACACATGACTGGCTAGATGTCAGAATCACTGTGGACCAAGGGCCGCCATATTTACATGTTGGGATTCCCACTGGGATTCCTGTGGTAGCTTGACCTCTGCCCGTCCCAGCACTGCATTCGGGTGTGAGGGCCAGATGACTCGTTTCTGGTTCATGGCTGCCGCCCAGGGAGCTCTGTGGAGAAGGCATGCTCACGAACCCACAACAGAAGCCCGTGGTTCACCTGGAGCTGAGGGAGAGCATGGGATCCTGGACCTTGAACTCAATGCTTGATGGAATGAGAGTTTGGGGGATAGAACAGTGTAGGTAAAAGGAATATAATTTGGCTCTGGGAGAAATGTGAATGGTCGAGGCCAGAGGGCAGCCTGTGGCACATTATATTTTCCAAACATGACCATGGCAATATTTTCAGGCCCGTGAGTTCTTCTAGAACCGGTGGCCCCCGTAGCACAAGGCGGAGTTCATTTCCACTTGAACTTGTCTTCAACAGATCGTGTCAATAGTGAGGCTGAGCACTGACTGGGGAACGGGAGAGGCTGATGTTTATGACCCGGCCTGGAAATCACACAGCCCACACTGGAAGGGGAGCTGGTCATCAGGATGAAAGGCCTGGCGTAAATGCAGGAGAAGGCTGATTCCTACCCGGTCACTGGAAAGGAGTGAGCGTTTTTAGAGGAACACACAGCACCCTCCGTTTCTCTCCCCTGCACCAACTGGAATCTGAAACTGCAGGGAAGGAGCAAAGGCTAGCAAATTTCTACAAAGGTAAAGACGAGGGGAGCTACAGCTCTCTGGCCAGGCAGGATCCTTGTTCTACCCAAAGCTGCTGGGTTAGGATGAGCAGGGCTCCCCAGGTGATACGCAGCCTCCATGGAATCGGAGAAAGGCTGGTCTACACTGACTCACCGGCAAACTCAGATCCCTGGGAGAGCAGAGGGACACTCATCCCCAGGGACAGAGTCCGAGCGCATTCAGCCTGTACTGCAGGGCAGCTACGGAGCGCAGCGGTCTGGCCCACCCCCCGGAGGCTGGTGCACGCGGTGCTGAACGGAGCCTCATGCCGTGTCCAGCATGGGGGTGGCCAGTGCGTTTTGTGTCACACTGTATCACGTGCAAACCTGGTTGATGGGTTTTGGCCCCACAAGCTGGGCTGAGGGTGTTTTGGGCAGGGCCGTCTAGACTCTGCAAGAGAGGGTGCTGTGATCAAGGAACGATGTCTGCCGGGGGCTGAGCCAGGGCTGGTGTCGAGTGCGTTATTTACTCCCTTCCCCTAGAACAAGCAAAGTTCCTTCCCTGCCTTTTCAAAGACTCCCTCCCTCCCCGCTGCCAGAAAATCTTCCAAGAGTTGTTACAGCTCACGAGCCCACCTCTGTGCGTGCCGGCAACCCTCCAGCAACCATCCAGCAACCATCCAGCAACCCTCCAGCAACCCTCCAGCAACCCTCCAGCAACCATCCAGCAACCCTCCAGCAACCATCCAGCAACCCTCCAGCAACCCTCCAGCAACCATCCAGCAACCATCCAGCAACCATCCAGCCCTCCATATTCATGTGGATGGGATGAATGTAGGTCCACGGCATCCGGCCAGGCCTGGCTTCCAGCCCTCTGTGGCCACCCTGGTCGCTTGGGGGGCCCAGGAGTCTTTCACACCAGCATCGTGGGCACCCCAGCCCATTAGACTCACCATATGACTCATTCCCGATGGCCGTGAACTTTGCAGACCCTACTTCACTGTCCATTGGGTAAGGTGCCCAGGTCTTCATAGAAAGTCTGGTTCCAGTTACTTTCCAAACTTAAAAGCAGAACAGCTGCTTGTCTTGAGTCTGGGGACACCTCTTATCCCGAAATGCCGGGTCCCCCTGGGAAAATCCCTCGCCCTTCAGAAGGGGCAGCTGTTCTGGCTTTCAGAACCCCTAGCTCAGACCGTCCCACCTGACCCCAAGGTGGGCAGGAGTGCTGTCCCCATTTTATAGATAAGCAAAGCAAGCCATGAGTCCTGTGGCCAGAGGCAGAGCTTGGATGCAGGGGGATGAGCTAATAGCAGCTCAGCCCCAGGTCCTGCACATGGGCAGGAGGCTCCCACGGGGTCCCGACTGCCAGCAGGGCTGGAAATGGGCATCGTCACCAACAGAAAACCTCCCCCAGCCACCCTTAAGGAGCACGTTGGCCCCATACCCTCCCACAGAAGCTCTTTGGAAGCTAATCTGATGACCTCGGCACATTTTTCCCCAACACACCCTTCCTCCCTCTCCCAAAATCTCAGTGTCTTTGGACCATTTTCCTGCAGAGAGGCCAAGGCAGGGCTGAAGTCTCTAGAAGGGGCACCTTCCCAGAGGCAGCTGTCAGCCCCCACCCCTCCAGCCACCGTCCTGGCCTGCTCGGCTGGGATACTCAGCAGAGACCCTAGGAGAGAAACCACAAATAATCCTGCTGTAGAGGAGAACATCAGTGTGGGTCTCTACAGCCACAGGCTGTGGAGCCAGCTTCCCCGGGCGGCCACTGGTGCAGGGCTAGGCCAGCCCAGCCCTGTTTCAGTCGGAATAGAGGAAACGGGCCCACTCTGGCCTCTGGGATCCCCAAATCTCCAGGGTAAGGCCCGGGGTCCTCCGTGACACAGAGGCCAGGCCAGGGGTTCTCGGATACTCATCAGCTGGGCGAGGGCACCATGAGCAGCACCCATCAGTTCCTGGCTCACACTCGCCACCGTGGGGGGCCCCACCGGGCACATGGGGAATGAGGCCTAGCGGGAATTGGTGGCTCACCCTGGTGCACAGTAGGCTGCTTCCCTTTCCAAGGGACCTTCAACCATAGAAGACCAGGCCAGGGCCCGCAGGGAAATACACTTCGGCTGAACACGCACAGGGAAGTGGATGCCCTGAGCGTGGTGGGGCCGGCCTATGCGCAAGGCTCAGAGAAAGAGGAACCAATAGCTCTGCATCCAGTGTCCAACGAGGGGAAAAGGAGCCGCTGTCTTTCATTTGTTTCTTTGTGACTTCATATCCCTCCTTGGTCACAAAAAAAGGCGTTTGCAGCGGCTCGCCTGCATGGTTTTCCGTAGGCGAAGGAAAGGAGGGGAGAGACCCAAGACGAAGCCGAGGTAGAGGCAGGGTCAACCACACGTTCTAAGGTCTTCTCTGCTGTTGCTCGGCATAGTGACAAATTTGACTCTGAGTTCCCTGGTGGCCAATGCAAAAAGGAAAACGCATTTGCCAGTCACTTGTAAGCTGCTGGGAGATGTGGGGCTACAGTTATAGCTGAAGAAGAGAAGCAATTTCTTATCAAGATCCTGTGGACATGCAATGCCCGCGTAACAGTGAAACAATATCCCTGTGCGAACAAAAAGTGATGCATCCAAGCACCCCTGAGGGCAGGTGTATGGCTCGGCCTCCTACCGGAGATAAGCCTGGGCAGACGGGCACGCGGTATGGAGGCCAGCCTTCCTTCAGCTGTGCTGGAGTGCAGCTTCTCGCCAGGAGTGGGATGTGTCTGAATTCAAAGTCTGCAATTCCACATACCCATGAGGTTCTGCAAAGTCCCCACCCACCCGCCTTATGGATGGGACCAAGCCACAGTGCCGGGGTGGGCCAGCGGTGGGCGGGAGCCACCTCCTTGGAAGCTGGTGTTCAAACTTGGTTGTGTGTTGGAATCACCTAGAAGCTGTCAAGACTCTGGTCTCCATGTCCACCCTCGGCCCTGATGGAGTCTGGTCTGGGCATGGTCCGGGCAGGAGGGTTTTTAAAGCTCCCAGTGATTCTCACGTCCAGCCAAGTGTAGAACCGTGACTCTGGGGGAGCTGGGTTACTGTCCTCTGTGCAAACTCGTAGTTTGGCTAGTGTCCGGCAGCGAAGAATTGGGGTGGCGCTCCGAGGGCTCGGTCCCCAGGGAACGGTGGGGAGGGGGGTGCCCCAACAAGCCTCCGGCCCAAAGGGAAGGCCACCCACCTCGGTGGGGGGGTTAATCAACGGCCATGGAGGTCATCCAAAAGGAAGTTGGGCCTTGCTCCAAGCTCCTGTTAAATCGGTTAGTTAGTTAGTTCTACCGCTCGGATAAGGTGTTGTTCACACAATACTCACGTTATGGCGTATGGACGAAGGCGTCCACGGGCAAAGAAGCTAAGGAACATATGCACCGACTCCAGTCGGTCCCCCTTGCAGGGCCAGCGATGCCGACGTGACTTCCATTCTCCCGAAGGCTCCAGGGTCCCACCCTCCAGCTCTAAAACTGTTTTCCGATCTAGGGTCCTCAGGATCTGGTTCCTTGGAGCTGGTTCTAATAGCCCGTGCATTGAGAAAAGCCACGGTCATCATTCTGGCCAAATCTGGTTATTTTTAAGAAATTAAAGAGCTCTCAGAGCCAACACATGAACAACCCCCGGCTTCGAACCCTGAAACTGCCTGGTGAGACCTTCGAGATAAAGCAGTAGATCCATGTACCCACAGGTACATGAACAAGTTAGGTCTGACTTGTCAGCACTTAGCCAAACGCCGGAAGAGGTGCGCCGAGGACAGCCGTTTGGAGGGTTGATCCGTATACATATTTTTTAAAGATTTATTTACTTGACAGAGAGAGACACAATGAGAGAGGGAACACAAGCAGGCTTCCTGCTGAGCAGGGAGCCCGATGCGATGCGGGGCTTGATCCCACAACCCTGTGATCATGACCTGAGCTGAAGGCAGACACTTAAACCCTAAGCCACCCAGGCACCCCCGGAGGGTTAATATATTTAACACACCAGCAGCTCTGAAAAAAGAAGAAGGATAAAAACATTATAAATCAATTGCAAATAACAAAGGGACCCCCCCCCCAAAATTGAAGAAGTAAGAACTAGTGTCTAACAGACGCATGACACAGTAACAAACATCCCCTAACCTTCGGCGGTTTACAACAGCCAAAGTTTGTTTCTTCAATGGGAGGCACAGGGTCTCTGCTTGCTGGTCAGTCAACAACCCAGGCTCTTGGATGCTCAGCCTCAACAGAGGCCTCCGGGATTCTTGCTGGTACGACAGGGAAGGCCATGTAGATGCTGCTCTTAGGGCTGTACCCAGGGGAAGGGCAACCCTATCCTGGGTTCAGGAGGGGACCCTGTTATCTGTGAACATCCAAAGACTACCACCATGAAAACTAGACTCAATCTCTTCATCAACGAAAAAAAAAAAACGCAAACGAGAACGACAGAGAGACTTGGTGTAATTATAGTCCCCCTCCTGTTAGGGAAACACTCATCTGTTTCTGAGTTCCTCCTTTACTTTCTTCTGCATCAGGAGTTGGCGAACCATACCCTGCGGAGCAGGTCTGCTGCCTCTTTTTGTACAGTTGTGAGCTAAGATTAGTGTTTACATAGTTTTTAGTGTCTGGAAAAAATTTACTTTTTCATACGATTGAGAAAATCAAAAGAAGAATACTATTTTGTGACCCGTGACAATTACAGAGGATTTACGTTTTGGTGCACATGCATTGGCTTACACATCCCTACTGCAGGGGCAGAGTTGAGTAGTTGTGGCAGAAGCCGTATGTGGCCCCCAAAGTTTAAATAAAACACGCACCATCTGGAGTAAACGGTCACCACCTTAGTCTTTGGGTGGCGGGAAGGGAGAGGGCCGGGGGTGAGGGCTGTGCCTCCAGCTCAGCCCCAGAGGATGGGGTGAGTCAGTGAAGGGTGGGGCCGACACCATGTCAGAGGCAGCCCAGTCAAGTAGGAAGTGGGCAAAAAAGATCTAACTGGGGGTACTGGTGAGCTCAGCGAGACGGGGTTCATGTAAGTAACCAGAACGGGCAGAGAACTACTTTTGGTGAGAGTAGTTTTATGAAGTTATCAATAGGTAATATTCAGCAAGCATTGGCCGGCACTTATCAAGCGTCATCTATTGTGCTAGGTACGAGGGAAGTGGTCCATCCAACCATGCATCCGTCTATCTAACCATCATCCACCCATCCCTTTCCCCCTCCCACCTTCCCCCACCCACCCATCATCCATCTTCCCTCCATCCACCCAGCATCCATCCACTCATCTAACAAGTGTTTTCTGAGTGTCCACTGTGGGTCAGCCACGGCAGTAGGAAAACAGCAGCAAATGAGATCAATAAGGTGTTGCTCTGAAGCCATTCGTTCAAATAGGGGAGGCAGGCAAGAAGCACGTAACAGAAAGTGTAGAAAGAAATAAGACCCGGAGGTGAGGTACAGGGGCCAGGCTGGGAAGGGAGCGGGAGCAGGTGCATCGGTCAAGCCTGCACACAGCCCCTTGTGCCTATGAACGCCGTTGGTATCCTCACAACCGAGGGAGATGCTCTTACTATCCCCATTCCGCAGATGAGGAAACTGAGGTACCCAGAGCCAAGGGGACATGGCAGTCGGTGGCTGCCTTTCCCGCCTCCCCCCACCCACTCGTGTCTACGCACATGCGCACAGCACACACAGGCTCACATGGCTACAGGCACACATGCGAGCACACACGTACCCACGCCGCACGTGCGCGTGCCTCACATCACCGGCATGTACGCACCACACACATGTGCACGCCCACACACAAGTACACACACCCCCGAACCATGATCTGGCCCGTGTTGAGAAAAGGACACGGGGGGAAGTCCATGAGAGCCACCCCCATGGAAGACAGCGGAGCTGCTCCCTGATGGAAGAAAGTTCTAGAACAGGTGAGGATGGGAACAAGGATCCCAAGGTGAGGAGAAAACATGAGCAAAAACCTATAATGTCAGAAATCACAGATCGGACATGGGAATAGAGAATTTGGGGTGACGGGAACACAGACAGTCTGAAAAGGAGATAAAGCAGTGAGAAATGTTGGGGCCCAGTCAGAGCAGCCCAGACTGGACGAGGGGGGCAGGAGCACTTGGGACTTCGCCTGGTTAAGCAGACCACGGCCTGCTGGGCTCAGGGGGCACTGACAGCACCAGCGTCAGCCTTCCCCGCGGGCCCCAGGTTGGGTCCCAAGCAAACACTGAGCTTTGTCCCCCTCTGATTCTGCGAGGAGGTGCAAGCGTCCCTCCATCTTATACGTCGACTAACTGGGCTCTGGCAGGACAGGCTGTCATTAGCCGAGGCTGGCCTTTATCTTCCATCAGACACCCAGGGCTAAAGCTGAGGACACACAGCAGCCGTCCTGTGTGTGTTTAGCAGGTTTGGGTGGGGGGCAGAGGGCTAGACATGGAAGCGCAGAGTTGGGGGGCTGTGCTGACCGATACGTCGCAGCTCACAAATCCCAAAGGCTCCCATTCTAGAATGTTCTTACAACTTTCTTGGCATCAAAACGTGACCTGACCTGAAATTTTGGCAGCACAATTTTACCTAGAGCTTGGCCTCCCACAGGTGAGGGCTCACGTTTTGTGGGTTTGAGTGTGGGATGCCACAAAGCGCCCACTGGAAGGTTTGCCTAAGACATGATCTTTGTACCCCACTACCTTTCTAAAATCCAAAAAGTCTTGTCATTGGGCCAAGAGTGGACTTTGGCC
Source organism: Taxidea taxus jeffersonii (assembly GCA_003697995.1). Taxonomy (NCBI): domain Eukaryota; kingdom Metazoa; phylum Chordata; class Mammalia; order Carnivora; family Mustelidae; genus Taxidea; species Taxidea taxus. The sequence goes on along the minus strand of ML106603.1, from coordinate 11,451 downwards.
CTGGTCGGGAGGCCCTGCCATCAGTCCGGGGGGCTCGGGAGCCCCTAGTTGTGGACGTGGCCCTGCCAGTCCCGAAGACACGGTCTCAGCCATGTGAGGACCCTCCGGCAGTGACAGGAGCCAAAGCAGCCGCCGGGCTCACCAGGAGAGGCTGCAGGAGGTGGGCAGGAAGAGCCCTGCCTCTGGGAAGGCTATCTGGGGTCCCTGGGCTTTCCTGGCACCAGGTGCCTGGGCAAGAGTTGGGGTGCACTAGCTCCTGGGGAGACGGTTTGGAGACAGGAGGCCCCGGTCCTAGCCTTGGCCGAGCCTGTGACCTGAGCAGGTGCCCACTCCGCTCTGGACACGTTTTTCTCTTTCTGTAAAGTGCGAGCTGAGACAAAGCCCGGTGGGCTTTCTCGCTTGCGTCATGCTGACCAGACACGGCGTTTTCTCGGGGCCCCTGCCCCCCGGGGCCCCAGGCCTGGGCTCCAGGCACCCCTGTGTCTCTGCTCCCCGTTCTTTAATTGGAGGGGTGGGCAAGTCTCTCCTTTCTCATTCTCCACGACATGTGCCTGCTTTTCGGGGTGGAGATCACAGCCTTTCTGGAGCCTCGATTCCCACGGGGGGGGGGCGGGGAGCACCCCCTCGCCGTCCGGGCGGCCCGAGCCGGCCGCAGGCAGTACGGGCCGCGGGGCCCCAGCGCTCAGTGTCCGCCCGCTCACAGCCCGGGGCGGGGAGGGATTTCCATGGGGCTTATGGTGATTTATAATGGGAAACCTCCGCTCTCCCCCCACATTGTTCTCCCTGACAGAGGGAAGAAAGAAACCACTAAATCTCGTCTCGTCATAAGTAATGATGAAGCCCGCCGCTCGGCCCCATCCCCAGTGCCCTCGACTGCCCCATCCGAGTGCTCTATTGTCATCTATTACGTTTTTCTCAAAAAACCTTCAGCCGTGCACAAGGCCAGCGCCGTATCCTTAACTGGGTCTTCCTCATTGTCTGCGCCTGAGGGAAATGGAATGTGTCACTCTGGTAAATGCCCCTTCAATACTTTTCAGGAGCCGCTCGGGGCTTTGGCCCGGATAAAGCCGCCCCCGGGCTTTCTCAGGCTCCGCGGCCAGGATGAAAGCCGCCCGCCGGCCACAGCCACCGCGCCACCTGGCCCACGGGGGACGGTGGGCTCGCCTGCCGGGCTCTGCCCCCCCAAGCCGGCTTGGGGGTCCCCTTGGGGGCGGCAGGGCTCAGGGCAGGGTGGCGCTGGGCCAGGGGGCCGGGGAGGAAGCCGGGGTCTCCCGAGGCACTGCTAGAAGGCGGGGGGGGGGGGAACCGTGCCCCAGCCCTGCCCCTGCCCTCCCACACCCCCGGCCCGGCCCCGACCAGGCAGCCACAGCTCCCTCCTGTCGGAGTCCCAGAGCCCTTCCAAAGAGCAGCTGGCTGCAGTGCTTCCAAGTGGAGGGCTAGCAAGCTAGCAGAATCAAGCCGGATCCGCCCGTGCATCCCACTCACCCGTCCTCCTCCTCCTCGTTTGCTCCTCGGCCTTAATGAGGGGAGAAGGGGTGCTGTCACCGCTGCCTCCCATGGCGGGCAGGGAGGGGCGTCTGCCGGCAGCTTGGGCCCCGGCTGACACGCCGCTCACAGGCAGCAAACGGAGGGCCCCAGAGCGCAATGAAAATGCAGACCCCGTTCACAACGAGAAAAGTTGATGGAGACCCGGGGCTCGGGGGGCAGGAGGGCAGGGGGCGGCACGGGCGGTGGCGCTGGGAGAGGCGGGCCTGCTCTCAGCACCCTCTGCTCTGAGTCCCTGGGACAGAACCCTGCTCGCAAAGCCCCTGCCGGGATCTCGCAGGCCTGCCTCTCCCTGGCCAGGGGAGGCCGGACACACACACACACATACACACATCCCTGCCCTCTGGGAAGTCGGGGGGCCCCAGAGAGCCCTCAAGCTCCCCGGCCCAGCTCCAGCCCACCATGCTTGGCCTGAGCTTCCGCCTGCGTCCTGCTGTCCCTCCCCGACTCTCAGCTACTCTTGGTCTTTAGTTGGTCGCCGGTCGGTCCCCTTGGAGCGCATGGAGGGCCCCCTCACGAGCTTCACGTCCCTGGAGAAACAGGCCCCACTTGCACGCCCAGCAGGGCCCCAGCAGCCTGTGGGAGGTGGATGGGTCGTTGGGCAAGGCCAAGAGCCGATGTCCCCACCAAGCTCCGAAGACGGGAAGGTCACAGCAAGATCAGCGGAGCATCCTCCTGACCCACAGCCGGTGGGGGACACAGCGGGGGGCCCAGCCAAACCAGAAAGTCGCCAAGTGGAGCGCAGTCCCAGTGCCAGTCCACAGCCTCGGTGGTGGCTCTAGGCCCCGTGGTCCGTAGTCCCGTGTTACAGCTCCAGGGCCTGGCAGCTGAGGGCGGGCTCCCGTCCCCGAGCTTGCGTGTCCCAAAGCTCAGCTCAGGAGCCCTCCCTGGGAGCCTGTCCCCGATCGATCGCAGCAGCCTGCAGGCGAGGGGCCACAGAGGGAGCCCCGGGGCAAAAATCCCGCTGTGTGCAGTTCTGGCTCGCTGGCGCTGGCGGAGATGGTGTGGGGGACGGGCCTGGGGTAGGGTGGCCCACGGCTTTGCGGCCTCCGTGAGGACTTTGGAGTTTGTCCTGAAAACAAACAGAAAACCGGGGAGTGCTGTGGGGGTTGCCTCCTGGCCCCCAAACGCCCCCCGCTTCGCCTTTCCTCCCATGAGCGGCATAGTGTGCCTGCTGCCCCGTCCAGGCAGGCTCTACCCTGAGAAGCACAGAGGTTTGGAACATCCCTTCGAGGGCTTCTGCCGACGCACGAGATGGTGTCCTGTGTCCCGCAGGCCTGAGCAGACCAGGGGCCTGGTCTGTGGAGCCCAGCCCCGCCCCATGGCACTCCGGGCCCCCCGCCCTCTGATGCTTGCAGGGAGCACTTCCCAAATCTACCTCCATCACAGTGTGGGCTGCCATAGAGAACACCACGGCCCGGGGCTGTGACGCAGCAAAAGAATTCATCTCTCCAAGCTCTGGAGGCTGGAAGGCCAAGACCAAGGTGCCGGCCCATCCAGCGCTGGTGGGAGCTGGCTCCCTGATGTGCAGACGGCTCTGGTCTCCCCGAGCAGAAACCAGAGAGACAGGCAAGTTCTCCCATGTCCTCTCTTGTAAGGGCACGGGTCCCATCATGGGGGCCCACCTTCATGACCCAGCCATGGGCCCCACCTCCTCACCTAGCGTGTGGGGACAGTGGTGCCTCGTCCTGAGGATAGAGGAAAGAAAATGAGGGGACGCCTGTCACGGGCCCGCCACCTGGGAGGGAAGTAGTTAGGAGGCCGCGGCCCAAACCTGCAAACATTCCCCTCAGTGACTTCAGGCAGGGGACAGCCAACGCTTCCCCTCTGCCTCCCCTGGGGACGCCAGCCGCTCCCCTCCCTCCCTCCCAGGAGCCCAGCCTGGGGCAGCGGAGGACACTTGGTCACAGAAGGCTGGAGCCTGTGCCTGGCGGTGGGGAGGTCCCTCCTCCCAGGCTGACCTAACCCACAGGGCCCTCCTCCCTAGCCCCGACACAGGCCTGCCCAGGGGTCTGGCCGTGGCCCCGTCTTCACCCTGGGCCTCCCGCACTGCCTCCGCCGTCCCCTCCCTCCTCCCAGACCTCCAGGGAGAGCCGCTCGGGGAGCAGGCCGCCTCTGACGCGGTCCTTCCATACAGAGGGCCGTGGGCCTGTCAGATTGGGCACCCAAATCAAGGGTGATGATGAAACCTGTCCCTCCAAATTAGGCCAGAGCCCCCGGAGCCCCGCTGATTACAGCCAGCGCACACCAGGGACAAAGGCAGCAAGCAGGTCCCTGGAGGGTCATTAATATGGATTGAGGCCTATTGTTTCCTCAAATTAGGCCACGGGGGTGCTCCTTGGGGAAGCACATAGCGGGCATCCACACACACGCACGGGCTCTCAGGTTCCAGCCTGGGGTCCCTCGGCTGGCGATGAACAGCCCAGGCCATTCCCAAGAGTTCCTCCCTGCTGCAGGGGCGCAGGGGGCTGGACCCAGCATGGACATAGCCGTTGGGACCAGTAAGAATTCTTGCCTCACGAGGAGGCTCATTTTTGCTCATTTCAGACTCACAGTGCTCCCACGCCCTTTGTACACTTTACAATGCACCCTTTGTCCCTTCCCTGATTTGAGCTCAGCCACAGGTCATTTCGCTCACATGAAGTTCAATGACTCGCCCAAGGGCGCACAGCGTCCTAGTGGCAGATGGGCCCAGAACTCAGGTATCAACGCGCCCGGCCCCTGCCCAACCCCAGGGCACGAGGGCCAAGACCCCGCACCAGGGAGGGGGTTGCTGACCCACATGCGGTGTCCAGGAGAGGAGAGGAGCTCAAGTCAGGAAGGACGACGGCAGCTATGCCTTCACCTGGCTCACGGTGCCATGGGTCATAAAAGCACAGAGCCACCACGCCAGCAGCCAGCGGACTGACCCCAGGGCTCTGGCCCACAGTGCGGTGGGCAAGTCAGGGTTCATGCAACGCAGGGCCAAAAGCACCTGCTTCATGCCGGGTACAACTCCAAAGCCCCGGGATTTCTCACCCAATGGGGTGTGTGGGGTTCCCACCAGACACCAAGACCTCACAGACTGTGCGGCAGCTCTGAAGGAAACCACCGCAGGGTGAGGTGGGGCGCCACAGGGGACCACTGTGCACCGGGTGATCGGACGAACCCAGATTTGACAGTGACTCTGGCAGCCGGTCTGGTGATGTGGCGAGGCCTCGTCTGGCCAAATCGCAGCCTGGTGTTGGAGTCAATGGGTTTATCTGGCAGCCATGGGCACCGGCCCCAGAGGGGTCCTGGGCTGACCCTCTCCCAGAGGAGGGACCGGAAGGCGACCTCGTGCACCAGGCCACAGTGATGAGGCTGGAATCGACAGCCCGGTCCCACCACTGGCTCCGGCCCTTGCGCCGGCCGGACCCTGATCATGTCCCAGGACTTTGTTAGCTTCCCGGGGAGAATTCCCAGGAGTCCCCACTGGCCTGGAGAGGAGTGCAGGGCCGCTTGGTTGGCAGCTGTCCCCTTCACAGGCACCTAGAGCCCTTGAGATGCTGGACAAAAGCTCCTTGGTCAGCTCTGCAGGGGTCCTCTCGGACTGTCTGTCTCCCTTTCTCTGAACCTTGGGCAGATCTCCAGTCCTCTGAAGCCCTCCCACCACTCAACGCTCCCACCCTTGGCCTGAGCAGAGGCCACGTCAGGGCACCCAACATGTGTGTCACAGAGAAACAGCTAGAAAGGAGTGTGCATCAGCCACCTGGACTGGGTTCCTGGATCCCGCCATTAACGGCTGACCAGAGCGCCCGGGCCGCTCCCAGCCAGCCTGGGAGAGAAGCAGCAGCTCCACTCCCCGACCTCGAGCAGCACCACGCATAGGTGTCCATCGGCCCCATTTTACAGAACAAACTTGGAGAGGTCAAGGTCGCTGAAGGACCGCTGGCACTTTGGCCTGAGGAGGGAAGCCTGGAGTAGCCACAAGCCCCTCTGATTCCCAGGGGAGCCCGCAGCTTAACCCCGATGCCACCCACCCAGGAGAGCGCCGGGTCCACTGGAGCCGGTGTGCCTCACGGGGGTGGCCAGGGTGGCATGACTGGACGCCCCAGCATGCCGAGCCGAGCACAGCTTCACTTCATCCAGCCCTCTCCATTCCCATTTTAGAGGGGGGAAACTGAGGCAGAAGGAGGCTGTCACTCACCCAAGGCCCCACTACAAGTCACAGTCCACGGCTACCCGGGCAGTCAGGCTCCATGGTCCACGGTCTCTTCCGGTGGGGCTCGCGATGATCTTCCCACTCAGCTTTACTGGGAGCTCGGAGGCCACAGCCTCGGTGAGAGGCCAAAAGCTGAAAGGTGCACAGTTGAGTCCACGAGCCACAGAACCCCTCACCCCTCATGGACCGCCGGTCAGCCCAGGAGGCCGACGCGGCTCACTGAGGCCGGACAGCTTCTCTGAACCAGGCCCCGTGTGGGCTGTGGGGCCGCCAGACGGTGGGGCAGACAGCAGAGCTCCGAGGCCTGGGACCAACGCGGCCCCGTGCACGGGGAGCCAAACCCAGTGGGCCCCGCGGGGCCGGAGAAAAGCACTCTGCAGGCCAGGGGGCGGCCCAGAACATCCCTGCACACCTGCCGGCTGCGGGGCTCAAGAAGGAGGCCGGGGGACCAGCCGGGGGAGGTTCCCGCAGGGGGAAGGGCTGGATTGGGTCCCAGCCACACCGCGTGAGGGTGCGACCAGCTCTGAGGGTCTACGTTCTTCACACGGGGAGGGAGGAAAGGGCGGGCGCAAGGAAGGAAGGAGGGAAAACAGATACATGGATTGATTCTACAGCTGAAGTTCTTCATACTATCAAGAGAGCCAAACGGGTGGTGCCCACAACACAGTAGGTGTTCAAGAGACTTTGGTTGAATGAAGAAATCCCCATTTGTGCCGAATTATATTGGCAACAAAAAAAATACATGAGTACGCCTGATCTCAGGTCCTTCACATCCCACCAGACCCGAAGACGTGCCCCACTTCCATGGTCCCCTCCCTGCCCGCCCGCTCCGGAGCCTCACCCCTTAATCTGATGCGTCCGTGTCCACCTTCCTCTTTGTGCAAACACTGGTCACTCCGGCCCCCGTCTCTGAATGAGGTCCTGTTTGGGCATATGAAGAGTCAGGACCTCAACATATGAATGACCAGGGGATGGGACACACCTTCACCTTCTGCCCCTCACACTCACTGTCACAGACCTCTCCAAGGTCCGTGGAGGGAGCGAGCCTTGGCTCTGCCCACGTCCCCGGGTGGACAGACACACAGCCAGCCCTCAGACATTTGTGAGGGAGGACGGTCCTCTGGGGGGCCACGGTTTGGAGCCCCCTTCATTCCTTCATCAGAGCTTGGGGCCAGCTGCCCCACCAGCTCTTCCCAAGCATCCCTAGGGCAAGGACGGGCACTCTGGTGCCCACTGCCTGGAGTGGAAGCCCAGCTCCAGCACTCTTTGCTGTGTGTCCTTGGGCCCAGGGCTTAACCTCTCTGTGCCTCAGTCAACTTCTCTATCAAATGGGATAAGGACAGTCCCTACCTCATAGGGTTTTGTTGGGATAAAAGGGCGAGTGTTTGCCAGAGGTGGAGTAAGCCCCAGGTCGGTGCTAGCTCATCAAAGAGGCCCCCTTCGTGGGAGGGTCCCCGAGGTCTCGCTCTCCAGCAACAACCAGAAGGCTGAGGGCCGAACCGGCTCCGGCCATGTCTGTGGCCTTGGCACCAGGGCCGCGGGCTCGCGAGGCAGGGGAGAGCCTGCCGGTCGGCTGGAGGTCTCGAGGGGGCTTTCGCCTGCTGGGGCCACTCAGGCTGCTCAGCCTGCCGGGCACTCGGGCAGCCCCGCCGCACCCCTTTGATGCATATTAGAGAGAAATCCAAGCGTGAGGGCCTGCGATTGTCCCGTTTGTTTACAGCATTTGTTCGAGCATATTTCTGGCAAGGAAGCCGACAATAAGCCAAGGCCGGCGGCCCGGCTGGCGGGCAACACGCAGGGACAGCTGCTGCGGCTGGTGCTTCCCGGCCGGCCAGGGCGCAAACCGGGGGCTCTGTCTGAGGCTCTTCAAAGAACGGCCTTTGTCTGGGACGGCCGAGCCCGGGGCCCTTGGGGGCGGGAGGCTGGGGCTCTGGGCGCTGGAGGCCCGCTCGGCGACCCGCACCTGGGGCTGCCTCTCTCTGGGCCTCGGTTTCCCAAGCCTGCCGTGAGGGGGATAAGCTGGGGCCCCAGGGGCATGCTGTGACGGAGCACTCTCGGGGTACAGCCCGACTCCCCAAGGCCTGTGTGTTGCAGACTTCGAGATGGGGAGCCAAGGCTCACCTGAGGCAGCTCCTGGGGCTTGGCCTCCCCAGAGTCAGGGCGGCCCTTCCAGCCGCCTGCGATGGGGGCCCCGAGACTCCAAGAAGGGAGGGAACAGGCCCACAGCTGCAGCGTCCGTGCTCTCTGGGCCGCTGGGAGAGCTGGAGCCGCACCCCTGCCTCGGTCCTGAGCACCTCCTTGCCAGCATCTCCGAAAGGGCTGTGCTCTCGGCACATCCTTGCTGGGCCACGAGCACACGAATGAACCAACGAATGAACAGGTGAGTGGGTGGATGGACCCGGCCATCCAACAGTGTTGACAGATCTTAAGCGAAGCCCCCCAGGGCGGTTTCCTAAAGATATCTTCATGGAGGCCTCCTTACCATGGAACCTATTTAAAGGACTCCTATGGAGAACGCGAGTGTTTCAGGTGAGAAGAAAGACCCGCAACCCCCGAAAGAGAAGGGGCGCCGGGCGCCCTCGCGCGCCACCAAGGGGACCAGTCCTGCGCGGTGTTGGTCCACCTTGGCCCCGGGCCCCGGGCTGTGAGCAGCGTCGGGGGTGTGACCGGGAGCTGGTCCCGGGCTTGGATGGCCTCTCCGGTCCGTAGGCGCTGTCCCCAGCCTGCTGGGTTAGACCTTGAGCTCAGGACCACCTCTGGGCCACCTCGCCCCCGGAGCCGTCCGCCACGCCAGAAGGCACAGCCAGGTCCTCCTCTCGGAGAGGGAGGAGTCCGCTGTGTGAGATTTACAGGGGTTTGTGGCCTCGTCTCAACCCCCACGCTGTGCAGGAGCTGCTTGAGGAAGAGGAGGATGCCCAAATCGCTGCTACCCTCCCCTGCTGCTTGTCCTGGGCCAAGTGCAGGAGCCTGGGGGCCGCGGGGGAGGGCAGCCAGGGCCAGCAAGGGAGCACTCAGGGACAGGCTCCTGGGACAGGCTCTGCTCACACTGGACACCGCGTCTTACTTGACCTCTAAGCAAGTAGGTGAGAGGATGCCAGTTCACCGATGAGGAAACAGAGGGTCAGAGAGGCAGAGGGCCTCTCCCAAGGGCACCCAGAACATGGTGCCGCTGTGAGTCTGACCGGACGCATCCCGGTTAGCAGACAACACAATAAACATCGACCCTGGACAGGGGAGAGCCAGGAGAGGACATGCCCCTTGTCCCAGCTCCCTGCTGCTGAGGTAGCCCCCTCGAGGGGGTGGTGGGCCCCAGGGGGTGGGGGCTACGACACTGGCAGGCGTTCTCCACAGACTGGCCCACGGCAGAGGTGATCCCCATGTCACTGGGGGAGCACAGAGGGCAAAGGCTGGCCTCTGGGGCGCCTACACTGGTGACTCGGCAACAGACTGGCTGGCGCCCGCTGCCCAACCCACACCACTGACCCCCTCCACCTGCCAGAGCTCATATTTGAGGTCAGAAGGTGAGCACGGAGTCCGTGAGCAGGCCATGGGCTGGCGGGTCCCCATCTGGGGCCGTCTGCAGCCACTCTGCTCCTGAAGCCAGCTGGGGCTCTCCGGGACCAGCCTGCAGGACGCCTCTACCTGCGTCCTTAGCTGCAGCAGGGAGCTCCCTGGGCAGGTGGGCAAGGGGCATCTGTCACTGAGCCCCCCAGGCACTTCTGCAGCATGGTGCCACTGAGATCCCCCAGGGAGCAGACCCTCTCACCTGGGGCCCCTTTCTGAGGCAGGCAGGACAGGGGTGGTCCTCCCATGTGACTGATGGGGACCCCGGCCCCGACGGAGGGACAGCAATGCAGCCCACGGCCGCCCAGGGGAGTAGCTCCCACGGGAAGCATTGGTCACCTCAGCCTGCTGCCTAGGACGGGGCCAGCTTCCTGGTGATGCGAGTGCTTGGGAAGAACTCCCGCCCGTGGCGGGACCTCGGGCCCCGCACCCCACTCTGCCCATCTCAGAGCCAGATCCCCGGCCAGCTGCGAGCCGCGTGGGGGAGACGGAGTGCCCAGCCTCGACTGACACTGCTGGTCTCATCGTCCGAGCTCTGCTCAAGTTCGGCCCGTGCCGTGGCCCCAAACGCTCCCCCCGATGTGCGAGAGGCTGGGGGGGGTGCTCCTTGGCAGGGCTCCTGACCCAGGCAGCCCCGGGGGGCCAGGGCCCTGCTGCTGGGTCCCCTGGCCCCGTCTGCCAGCCCCACCCTGCTGTCCCTGGAGCTGGGAGCCGGCTGCAGGAAAATGTGAGTGTCAGCGCTGTGCTGCCACATTCCTGAGGCCTCCCTCCTGGCCTGGGAGCCGCCACCAACTCCCCCGTCCAACCCAAAAAGCCCCGCTGGTGGGTCCAGGCCCCGTCCTGCGGCCTCTGCACTCCCTGCCGCTTTCATCCCGGGAACACCCTCCTGCCAGCCGCTGGCTTGGCGGCCCCGAGGCCCCAGCCAAGCCAAGGCTTTCAAGTACGTTCCCAGGGGGCCCCCGGGGCTGTCACCGCCTCCAGCGAGCTGGGTATTTTGGGGGACGTCCCCTAAATGAAAACAGGGCAGGAATGCTGGAGGCCGGCATCATGTCCCCAAGGCTTGGGTGCGGTGCTTTGAGTTGGGCAGAGAAGAGAAGGGGGGTTCAGAGAGCAGGGGACAGCAGAGAGGGACCGGGGTGGGGGGGAGCAGCAGATGCCCTTGAGAGCAGCGGCAGGAAGAGAGGGGCCAGCAAGGGGCTCGGGGCTTGAGGGCCATCAGAGCCCTCTGGAGCAGCCGTCCATAGCCCAGCACCCTCCTCGCCACCCCGCTCACACTCCGCACCGCTTTCCCTCAGCTGTGGACTGGGACACGGTATTCTGAGGCCTACGTGGTGCAGGACCAGGGTGAGGGCTGATGGGGGTGCCAGACTCGCCGCCCCCCTCCGGCACAAGCCTGCTCAGCCCTGTCCTCCAGAAGGAGCGGCATGTCGTCTGTGCCTGCCGGCCCTAGTGGTCTCCCCTCTGCCCACGGCTCCCCATGTGCCCTACGGGGGCCCGTGTGGCTCAGGAGGAGCCAGGGGCAGAAATCCAGGAAACTAGTCAGAGGCCCTCCCCCCGCTAAGGAGCTCTGGACCCCTCTTTGGCAGAGACAGCCCGAAAACACACTTCTCGGGGCCGGCGGGCGTCGCACATTCAACAGAGGGAGCAGCTGGAGTGAGGACGTGGGGGGCCACCCAGCCCCAGGGTGAGGGGCCCTGCCCCACTGACGTGGGCGAACGGCATCGGCCCCTGCCCTCCCCTGCCCTGGCCTGGTCCCGCCGGGGTCCCCTGTCGGGAAGCTTTGCTTGTTTTCCTCACTATCCCTGAGCCTCACAGAGCATGGGCATCCCGTGTGTCCCCAGCCCCGAGGGCTTTCCTGAGCATAGCTGCTCACAATTACCCCTCACCTGCCACTCGATGGGGGCAAGGGAGTGCTCACTGAGGCTCTGGGAGCTGGGCAGACCCTGAGGCCTCCCGGCCAGGGAGCGCTAGAGCTATCTTGCCCCTCGGGAAGCTGCCCAGCTGCTCCTCAGAGCCCCAAGGTGGGCATCGTACCCATGGCCTCTCTCCCAGGGCAGCAACAGAACGCAGAGAAGGGGCCTTTGTCCAGCCTTGCGGAAGGACCCAGAGACCTCCTAGAGCTGCCCCTGGAGCCGCCCGGGGCCCAGTGGGCCACCCGG
>ML106602.1:14167-45823 GCA_003697995.1 Taxidea taxus jeffersonii | reverse complement strand
TCTGAGTAAAGAAGGTCACTAGTATACATGGGACTCATTTTGTGGTTTTAGTTATGGATTTTCTTCTGCAATTACAATTCTTCATTAGGCATCATAAGCACATGTAGATTTGCAATTTTTTATCTAGCATTTCAGATTTAGGCACATTTGTTGATTTTTCTCTTTGAAATTTAAAATGTAACAACAGTAATGGAATTGACATATGGATCAACGTATTTATAAGTATACCTAAAATATTGGCCATTTATGTGACCTGAATATTACAGCTGAATTTTTTTTTTTGGTATTTTTAAAAGTTTTAATTCCAGTGTAGTTAACATACACTGTTATATTAGTTTCAGGTATACAATATAATGATTGAGCAATTCTAACCAATTACTCAGTACTCATTAGTATATGTGTACTCTTAATTCCATTCACCTTTTTCACCCATCCCGACCTACCTCCCCTCTGGCAACCATTAGTTCTCTAGAGTTAAGCATCTGGTTTTTGATTTCTTTCTTTTTTCATTGTTTTGTTTCTTAAATTCCACATGAGTGAAATCATATGGTATTTGTTTTTCTCTGACTGATTTATTTCACTTAATGTAATATTCTCTAGATCCATCCATGTTGTTGCAAATTGCAAGATGTTATTCTTTTTTATGGCTGAGTAATATTCCAATGTGCATATATATACCACATTTTTATGCATTCATCTATTCCTGGACACTTAGGCTATTTCCCTATTTTAATTACTGTAAATAATATTGCAATAAACATGGGGGTTATAGCTGAATTTTTTTAATTTCTAAATTTTTTTATTAACATATAATGTATTATTAGCCCCAGGGGTACAGGTCTGTGAATCGCCAGGTTTACACACTTCACAGCACTCACCATAGCACATACCTTCCCCAATGTCCATAACCCCACCAACCTCTCCCTAGCTTCTCCCTCTAGCTGAATTTTTCTTGACCGCATACACTATTGTACTTCAAGTTTTACAACATAAAAAATGAACGAATCTGAGTTTTCGGTCAATTTATATTGAATTGTAAAATCAGATATAAAATTCTAAATGCTATAAATTCTTGTAAATAATCCAAGGTACCCTAAGTTTTGTCAGGCTTTTGAGAGCCATAAACTGCTAAGTCAATATTTCTAAAATAGACTTTACTTTTAAATGTTTATTTCTAATATTCAATTATAAAAGCTTTAGTTTTTTTTAGTGTAAGCCATGATTTTTATGCCTACAAATTATAAGAGAGCCATAGCATGTGTTAATTATTTTGTTTATGTAACACATGATATATAGATTTTAAATTTAAATTGTTTATAGAATTTAATATTTGGATGCTGTGGTATGATCCGCACTGCATACTTACTTGCCTCCTCCAATCCACTGCTGTTATAACTTGGAATCACTATAAACAAGTTGGCTATAAATGGATTTAATTTTTTTTTTTAAGATTTTTAAAATTTATTTATTAGTTAGAGAGAGGAAGCACAGGCAGAAGCAGGCTCCCTGCCGAGCAAGGAGCCCGATGTGGGACTCGATCCCAGGATGCTGGGATCATGACCTGAGCCGAAGGCAGTCGCTTAACCAACTGAGCCACCCAGGCGTCCCTATAAATGGTTTAGCCACAACAAAAAGGTAGTATCGACCATTTTTGTGACTATCTTTTTTCCGAGGATTCCAAAGTTAGCTACATGATAATTTGGGTCTGCCTTTTCTTCACTGTTAGTCCCAAACTGAAAACTTTTTTCTAACCTCAAAATATAGCAAAGAAACTATTTTATCTAAAATTTTCTATTTAGTAGGCATCACTCTCCATGTTAAGCCTCCTTCTCTGACAGAATTAGTGTCCTTTTATTTTTTTCTGATTCTGTTCCTCCTGTTATTACTTGTATCACATTGTATTGCACTTATTATTTACATATTCCTCTGACCCTGAGGCCCTGTGAAAACAGACACAATTTTATTCAGATTTCTAGCACCAGAGACTAGGATTCTCTCTGGGCCATAGTAGGCTCTCAATAAATGTTTATTGATCAGAACTGCTTATCAATATGTTGAAGTACTGCCTGTATATAAAATAGTGCTTACTAAGACATGTCCATGTATGTTGGATTGCCCATTTTAGGTTTTTAATTTTTTAGATCAGGGTCAACAAACTTTTCCACTAAAGGGCTGAATGGAAAGTGTCGTTGATTTTATGGGCCATTCGGTCTGGGTCACGACCACTGAGCTCTGCCATTGCATCCATGAAGTGGTCAGACATAGTGTGGAAATGAAGGAGGATGGCTGTGTTCTGATAACTTTGCAAAAACAGGCAGAAGCCTGGGTTTTGCCTTGCCAATCTCTGCCCTCAATCACTGTTTTGAGGGGTGGAGGAAGAGGGAATGGAAATGCCAGCCATGTATTTTAAATAATCACTACAGGCAATGAGTATTATGATGGACATAACATTTTTGAAATATCCACCATTATGACAAAGCCATGAGGTGTCGTGGATAAGCAGGAATAAGAGAATGAGAAATCCTGACAAGACCTGGGTCAGGAAAGAGTGTAGAGAAAAAAGCAAAAGCAAGTAAATGTGGCTGACAGCAAGATGTATGTCAGTGCAAAACCTTTGGAAGGAGGGCTGTTAGGCAGGTTGAAGAAAAGATGAATTCTGCTTGTTTTACATTTGGGTCAGGAGATAAGAAACATCAAACAGCAGTGGTCCTCAAATGTTTGTGTTTGTATCTTTCCTTTTATGACATAGAGGCTTTGGAAGTGGTCAGTTATTTTGTAGAAGTTCCTCAATTTAGATTTGTATGGTGTTTTCTATTATTAAATTGATATTATGCCTTATTGAAGAGGATGCCAAAGAAGTCATGTGCCCTTCTGAGGGCATGATACTACGGAGTACACGATGCTGATATGGCTGATTACTACTCATATTAGCTTTGATCACTTGAATACAGCAGTTTCTTTACTGTAAAGTTAGTACTTTCCTATTATAATTAGTTACTGTCCTGGGGTGATACTTTAAGGCTATGCAAATTTCCTGTTTCTCCTCAAACGGTCACCCACTAATTTTGGCACCCACTGGTAGATCTTGTGTATATAAATTATTACTGTTGTGTTTGCCTAGTGGTGATTTTTGTTTCTCTCATTCCTTCTACACTTATTAATTGTAATTCTTCTGTAGAAAAGAATTGCTGTTTCTCCTCAGTTTATTTACTCCTTTATTCAGTTGTTTATTTTTTTATCAATACAGACTTATATATATTCTTATACATACACTTATACATATTTATATACATATTATTGGGTTACAATCCAATACCATCAATATTTTTCTACTCAAATTGTTCAAATATTGGCCATTGGGAGCTCCATATCCTTAGTTTCTGTGTTCTTTGGACATGATCTCATCTTTTTGGGAGCAATTTTTGACTTTCTGGGACCACAAGATAATCAACTTTTATCCTGCATTTTTCCTGCCCCAGACCTGGAATCAGCCACTTCTCCAGGGAGCCCTAGTTCCTTTGATTGGAGATATCTTAACAACTTGAATTCCATCATAATCTACTTAAAAATAGAAATACACACAAACTCTTGGCGGTCAGAGATTTTGCATAGTTTTTTCCCTTAGTCTTATATTTCCATTCCAATCCACCCACAGAATTTTATCCCAATGTAATATACTTATAATCTTGAAAATATTTTATTCATTACCTTGTCATGTTGCCCTATAGTAAAAAATATGAATATAAATTAAAATTATTTTTAAAATTCTCTGTGAACATAGGCTTTAAGTATTATACATTTTCTTCTATATTGAGCTGTCACTTCAATTTTTATTAGTACAGAGTTGGTCAGAACAACATGAATATATTATAACAGTTAATAGTCTATATCAGACTAAAATGTTATAATGTATCTCTTAATGAAATGGATGTATCACAGATAAAATTAATTAATATTAATTTAAAATTGCTAGAATGAGTCAGGATTTAACATGATTTCTATTATTATTATACTCAGCTATATGTGCTAAGAAACTCTGGTAGAGATTGCTGGTGCTCATTGTGGTTGGTTATCTTTTTCCTGAGCACACTGGAAAACCTCTCAGACGTTCTTGCAGTTAGGTTGGACCGTGTGACTAGTCTGACCAATGATATGTGAGTGGAAGTGCTGCTGAAGTACCCAGAAACTTAACAGTTCTCTACTCCTTTTTCATGCCATAGTATCACTGAAAACCCCATATTCTTGAGTAGGGACATGCACCCTAGATCTAGGAGTTATTGCTTGGATGTGAACTCCCCTGAAGAACCAATGGAACCATAGCAGGCTTTGCATGACCAAAAAAAATAAGTTTTGAGTTTTGTTTTGAACCATTAACATTAGGGGGTTTATTTGTTTCTACAGCATGCCCTAACCTATCCTGACTAATATAAAAACTTTCTTCATATAAATAAGTAGATGGGAATGAAAGTGTGTTTGTTTTAGCAATATAATTTCATTACTTGAATTATTTTCTCATTTGTGTCCAAAGTCACAGTGATTCTACATTAAAAATCACTTTTCATCATCTGACAACTGATAATTTGATTATGTCCTTCTTGAGTTTTGCTTAAGGCAAAGAACTGGAAATAGTCAAGTTGCAAAAGGATTTGTTACCCAGTCATTAGAATGATTTACTTTGTCAATTTCCTAGAAGTAAAATTAATAGACTTTACTAAGACTTTTCAATGACTATTAATTATGCCTGTTACTCTTTCACTCATAGGCACCTCTTGTTTTATCTGATATACAAAGTAAGGTTGGGAAATGGGTTGTTAATGTCATTATATTTTGTCAATACAATTTTCCTGTTAAAATGTCTTTATCTTAATAAGTGCTTTAATCATGACACTGGAGTTGCCAATTTAGTTTATTCAGGTAATGAAAAACATTCATCATAAAACTTAATAGGTAAGGCCAATCGTCATTGTCAAATCCCTGAGCAAAATAAGACAAATAAATGATCAGAAAAAAATCTGATTCTGGTTTTCAATTCAATGAGCGTGTTAATACTCACCTTCACTTAGAAATCTTCTAAGACAGATAAAGCACAGAGCTTTGCCTTAAGCTTTTCATTAGGATAAGGTAAGGTGTCAGGTTCTTATCAATACCTACACTTCCTTTGCTTTCTCCAGAAACTTCTCTGACAATAGGTAGGGGCTGCACAAGATAGTCTTAAACAAAAAGTAGTAGTTATCATTTCTCTTGTTCTACTGTATAATGCATATTAACTTAGAATATCCTGACATGGGATTTCTCACTCATCACTTCATCCTTCATCAAAAAATGTATGAACACAGGGAAAGACATGTGGCTCTACACTGGTTTTAGATTTCTTTTATTAAAAGAAGCTTCATTGACATCGTGACTTTGAATTTTTTTCCATTTGTTTGGTGCCATGGAGAATTTTCCCAAGATAAAGCATCATACCAAGATTTGGAGTGAAAGCCATGTTTTGTTTTGTTTTGTTTTGTTTTAAGGTAGAGACAGGCATTTGTACAAGAGAGGTGGAAAAGAAGACCCAGCATGACACTATAATCTCACATGTGTTCCCATGCAAGTTAGTTCTAAGAAAGAATGTATATGAAGGTTAAAGGTTCTGGAAACTGAGCTCCTTAAAAAATCTATGCCCGTCTGTTCCTTGGAAATCCTTATGTACCTTCAGGGTATGCGTCCTTAGTATGGAGACTGTTAACTTAAAGAATGTATTTCAATAGTCCATGAAAGCTACATACTTAATCAAAGATAGGTCCCAAGTTAGCTTCTGTCAGGTAGAAGTAGGAGGCCCATTGGAGGACCCCAAGGCCTTTAAGTTGGAGGCCCTCCTATATAGGAGATGCCTGGACCCATGAATGCAAAGTCCTACTGCAAACCCACTGTCGAGAAATAAACCTTTGCTGTGTTCATCCACTGAGATTTTGGGATTGTTTGCTATAGCACTTGGCCTTCCCTAATAGAGTAACTGATGATGCTAGATAGGTCTCACTACTGCAGAGGTGAAGTGGCCTTGTATAACTGAATGTCCAGGTAGACAATTGACTGGAGTCACAGCCAGTATACTGGGGATAGGGCAGTGCCAGGGAGAGCCAGAAAGGATCCAAATCAAAGAGAATAGACTACAGGTTGTACCAACTACAGGCTTCATATCTGATGCCAGCAAAGTTCCCAGGAGTGGGGCCAGAGAGCTACCCTCAGTGGACACAGATAACACACATTTATGATGGCTTATCACCTTCTCCCCCCAGTACTACAACAACACAAGTTCTCATATATCCAACACCATTTTGAGGAGGAAGAGGGAACTCCAAAATTCTGTTTGTCTAAAGAGACCACCTATTCCACCCTCAATAGGAAGTGGAACTTCCAACTGAAGAAGCATTTAAACTGAAAGAAGACTGTTAGAATTGGAAGAGCCCGAGATATCTTTAACTGAAAATTCCAAGATTTCCATTACCCAGAGTCATGGATAATAACTGATTTTTTTTTTTTTTTGGAGATGGGCACATTAATTATGTGTGGATGAGTTTTTGACCCTGATGATTTTTGCTTTTTTTTTTTTTTTAAGATTTTATTTATTTATTTGACAGAGAGAGAGACCACAAGTAGGCAGAGAGACAGGCAGAGAGAGAGGGGGAAGCAGGCTCCCCACCAAGCAGAGAGCCCAATGTGGGGCTCGATCCCAGGACGCTGAGATCATGACCTGAACTGAAGGCAGAGGCTTTAACCCACTGAGCCACCCAGGCACCCCTGAGTTTTGCTTTTTATGCTATAGTTATGAATCTAGTTCAGATTAAAAATAGATGTGCAAAAAGTTTTTTAAAGTGCACATCTATAAATAAAACATAATATTTCAGTACTTTCTATTTCTGAAATTTCAGTAATGGGAAGGAGTGCAAGATCCTGTCCATGGGGACAGATTCCCCAGAGATGTAGCTCAATACTAAATAGCAAAGTACAGAGCATTGACAAACAGAGCAGTTTCTTTCTGCAAAACCACTTTATTAATGACATACTTTGTCAAGCTGTTATGTGTGACTCTTCTACTTCAATATACCTTGACTAGGAGGATAATTGATTAGCAGTTTTTACCAAGACCACTGAGAAGAATAGAACTTTAATTTCATTTGACAGATTGTTAAATCAGGCTTTTATGCCACCTGGTTAGTTCAAGCCAATTATGCTTGTGAATTATAAATATATAACTGCTACATAATATAATATCTTTTAAAACATGAAGTCTCAAAACTTAAAAAAAAATTATGGAAGTAGATTGTCCTAGTGTGTGAGCTACACACCAGGAGCAAAGAGCCACTTTTGGAAGCTGTATTAACTGTTTCAGGCCGTGAAGACTCCCTTTTTAGGGTATGCTCATCAAATTCTGTTTCTAATGGTGATGGCTTTTCACTTAGAGATTCACTCATACTTTCTCCCAGAGCTCCACCTTGTGACTAGTAGCCACTAGTTTCAAGGCAGCTGGGTGTAATAATTAAAAATGCACACTCTGGGGAGGCCTTGAGATTCTCCCAGTTCCTCTCTATCACAAGACCTTACTTAATTTTCATAACCACCTGGTATTTTCCACTTATGAATTTCTTTACTGGATTTCTCTCACTTTTCTCTCATCAGGAAGTAAGTGACATAAAAACAAGTTCTCATTAATTTGCTCACCCCAATACATACATCCATTTTCTAGAATGGCACTTGGTTCTTAATAGGAATGCAAATGGGCATTTAGGTAATGGGTTAACTTTAAAATGTTGATTAGGGGATGCCTGGGTGGCTCAGTGGGTTAAAGCCTCTGCCTTCGGCTCAGGTCATGATCCCAGGGTCCTGAGATCGAGCCCCGCATCGGGCTCTCTGCTCCTCGGGGAGCCTGCTTCCTCCTCTCTCTCTGCCTGCCTCTCTGCCTACTTGTGATCTCCATCTGTCAAATAAATAAATAAAATCTTTAAAATAAAATGTTGATTAGGAAGTCACTTTTCCATGATGAGAAATTCTTGAAGGAAAGTCAAATCTGTGATATTTAATTTATGGACAGTGTCATGCTATTGATCATTATTTACCAACTGCACTGACTAGTCCAACACAAACAGAGATGGTTCTTAAGAACCATAGTTTACTAAATAGAATACCTCACATAAATTTGTTTATACAGCAAAGGTAGCTAGATTATAATTGAAGAGTCATTTATTTAGTACTTCTCAGTATATTTTCTAGTGCAGTTCTAATGGTACTGTAGTTCATATCTTCATTTTTCCCCCTTTAGATTTAAATTATATTTTATATCTTTCAGTTTTTAGGAGAGTTATGGATTACTTTATACCTTTGGTTTTAATAAAGGCCATGAGTCTTAATGATAGTGAAACTTTAATAAATTCTTTTAAGCTTATCTATATTTTAAAATACCAAACACAGTCATCATTTAGTAATTGAAGGTTTTAGGCCACATTATTTAGTTGCTTATGCAAGTGTGTTGCTAACCAAGATCTTTCCCATTTAAAGACAGGTCATTTTTCTTCTTTAGTTTGAGAAGTCAGAACTAATAAAAACAAATATCACCCTAAATATTAGGTTAGAGCCCAGAACATGTTAGTTTTAAGTTTAGAATTAGTTTTCTAAACCCTGATGTTAAAATGACTGAATTAAAAAACAAGAAACCTCTCAGAAGACTTTAGCTTTTCATCTTATATACAAGCATAGAGTTTTATAATTTGTTTTGTTTCCTCTCTTTTTTAATGGAATGAGTGTGAGTTAGTGTCTGAATAGATCAGATTAGTTTGAAAATTCTTTTAAAATTTCAGTAGAAACATAGTAATAAAAAACCTATTATTTACATCGGTTTGAGAGTCTTCAATTAAGTTACTTTTAATAGTTTCTGTTTTCTGACTAGTAACCATTGTATAATTTCCCCATTTTAAGAATAGATCACAGTTTGGGGAAATGAATAAACCAACAACCATCTGATTTGGTTACAGTTCAAAACCAGTAATCAGTTTAAGAATAATTAAAATAGTGACACAGTTCAAATTATAGTGGCCTCTGGTCTGTAAAGGAAAATGCGGGGGAGACTCCTCCTAAGTCTTTACTTATTGTTAGGGCTGTGGCATTCTCTGAATTCATTGTTATTGATCAGTCTTCTCAAGATCACAAATGAGAATATTTTCTTCCAAATGTACTGTGCTGAAGTTGGTTGTAGGGTAGTAAGGATTCCCAAACTGTGCAAGTCTCCTGAAGACACCTCTATTGTGCTTGTATATGCAGAAGGAAAGTGTGGAAAGTGCCAGAATCACTATCAGTGTGAGTGCTACTGCCAGAGGTACAATACTGTGACTTGGTCCTGAGACAAGATGAAAAAAGGAAAAGTTCAATGACAATGAGTTAAGATAGATACTGTCCCATAGTTACTTTCTGTATTATTATTTCTAAGAGAAATCAAAATGTTCTATACTGTTCAAACCTACCTTTTCCTGAATGCTCCTTTACTGCATGAATATCTAAAACAAAAACAAAAGAAAAAAAAACTGAGATGAAAATTTTCTTTTAATTCAGCAAAATTATGTTATTATTTATAGCAGGGCTTAGCATACTATGACTCATTGATCAGATCTGGTGCTTGTTTTTATAAATAATGTTTTGTTGGAACTCAGCCACACTCATCCATTTATGTATTGTCTGTGGCAGCTTTCATGCTACAATGGCAGCGTGACAGAGACTATATGGCCCCCAAAGCCTAAAATATTTACTGTCTGGCCCTTTACAAGAAAATTTTGCTGACCCCTGATTTATTGTAATCATTATTGTTGCTCACAAACACCCTGCCTTTTTTTTAAGCTGAAAAATTTCCATTTGGTCTCAGCACTGTGCTGCAATAAAAACATGAATAAAATATAGTCCCTGCATCCAAGAAATTAAGTTTTGTTAAGCTCTGAGATGAAGTTTGTCCAGCAATGATAATCTGTTTAGCCCCATGCAAGGATTTTAAAATCATCACATTCTCACCTTTGCTATCTCAAGGAATCTCAGGAAATGAATAATAGCTCCTCCACTCAAAAAATTGGAGGGTGACTGTTTGAGGATTGTAGAAAAGTATCTCTTTCAAGTAGACTCTATCTATAAATTTGAACTCTGCTATTTTTAATCTAGGTAAAAATCCAGAGAAATATGTAGAGAATAACTCAGAGGAAGATCAGTAAAGGGGTTGTGAGGGGAGGAAGTGCCTGCCTAGGTGTACTTCTGTCCATTCACTCTTACAGACTTAAAAGAAACATTGTCACCAACAGCAAAACACATTAACAAAATCTGTTTTTGTGATTTAAAAAATAATACTGTACACTTTTTCATAATACAATTGAAAACAGGGGCACCTGGTTGGCTCAGAGAGTTAAGCCTCTGCCTTCAGCTCAGGTCATGGTCTCGGGGTCCTGGGATCAAGCCCCACATCGGGCTCTCTGCTCAGCAGGGAACCTGTTTCTCCCTCTCTCTCTGCCTGCCTCTCTGCGTACTTGTGATCTCTCTCTCTGTCAAATAAATAAATAAAATCTCTTAAAAAAATACAATTGAAAACATATATTATGTGTGTGTGTGAAGATACTTTTTAAAGAAAGACTGTAAGAGTTTTTATTCTCTAGGTGCAGGCAGTGGGCAGATACAGAAGAAGTCTGTAGAGCCAGAATATTTGGAACATGGTCCTTGATGTAGCCCCAGTGCTTTTCTCATCTGTAAAAAGGGAATATTACATCTCTTCCAGAGCCTTAGGAAGTTGCTGTGAGGGATGAAAGAGGTGTCCTCTATATTATAGGAAGCTTTACAGCCCTGTCCAGACATGAGGTATTTCTGATTTGGTTTTAAAATTAAATGCTATTGATCACTGGGGCACACTAGTTATTAGGCTTAGTCATGTTTTCCACACAGAGTTGCTATCTAGGTTACTGGGGCTTGAACGTTGGTGCCAATACCTACCAGTTTTTTTCTCCTTCATTCCCCCCAGTGTCTAACTAGATCACAGAAACCTGACGATTTTTCCTGCCTCATGTTCCTAGTTCTATTGCTCAAATTACAACGGCCTCCCTTTACATCTGGATGAATGTGATTCCACTGCAAGTGTCTACAAAGCGCATAGGGGTTCCGTGTCTTCTTCCCCATCAAGGTCAGCTCTTGAGACTGATGCTCTCCACGAATGGATCCTACATTACTGTCCAGTTTTATTCCCATCACTACCCAATGTGAGCCCTTGACTCTATCTATGCTCATTCTCAACTGCTGCCTTCAGTCATACTGGGATTTTGTCAGATATACCTTCCCTTACTATTCTCTTTATCTCTTGGGATTCTAAAACCTTATCTCTTCTCAGAAACCTTCACCAGCAGCTGGGACCACACCAATTCCTCCTTCTCTGCAATATAAGCCTCTAGAATGTGATTATTATTAAAAACACATTTCTACTGTTAATGATCATTGTTAACATCCTATCTCAGAAATCTCTGTATTGTTTGCAACTGACTAGAATTTTCTGGCTTCGATTTCTAAAATTATTATTTCTTTTTATCACCACAAACTATGTAGCTCAAGACAAAGTTAAAATATAACTTTTATAATATAGTATGGGTAGCAAAGAGAATCATATCTACTTACTCACAACAAGAATACCTAAGGCCTAGATTATTTTTTCTGGGACCAAAGATGAATCTTAAAATTTCTGAGTACTGGTTGCCAGAATAAGGGTTGTTGGTTAACACTCCTAGTTCCATTTTTTTTTTTTTTTCTTTTCCTGAGGTTAAACTGCTTTTTTGCCCTTAACAGCTAGGGTGACACTGGAAAGTCAGAGTCTTTATAATGATTTTTTTTTCTTTGTATTAGAGAAACAAGGAGCTGAAATGTCCTCTGACTTGTTTGATGTTGAACAAGATAATAATGTTAGACTCTATCTGAATACTCCCTGAATATTTGGATTTTCAAAGCTTTAAACGCTACAGAGGTGGGTCAACATTAGTCAGGGTAGAATCAAAATGAAGAATTACCCTCTGGCTTTACCCACCTGCTTCCATTTTGCATATAAATCCTTTTTTTTCTTGACATGGGGATAACTGCCATACTCCTTCGGCAATCTTCAGGGCAATGCACAGATGGGGTTTGACATGATCCATCTCTGGCTTCCGAATGCCCCAGTTTGACTGATATGTGGGAGTTCCATCAAACCACTTTATGGTTTCATCTGTGGAAAAATTGTTGACTTATTATGAATTATATGTACAATTATCAAATATACTAAGACTAGAGTGAGCCATAAAAAGCAGCTCCTCAATTAATGAGATTGTCTCCTTATCTGATGCATGCAACTCTTAGGTACAGTCATGAACTCAACATCACAAGGCAGGTATTAGTAAAGTTGCCTTATGAACAGCTCTCTCTTTATTTTAGATGAATTGTTCTAATCTAGTTCATTTAGAATATCATCTTTCTAAATGTAACAGTTTGAATTTGGAAATATTCCCTATCATTATAATCAATTTAAAGAAATCCTTTTAAGTCCTAACACCTATATCATTGCAAAATAGCTCACTTTCTAAAATAATTTTACAGTGAATTTCTTTAAAAAGCAAGTCACTGGGGTACTGAAGGATGGGGGCAATGATAGAGTCCATCCATGTGTAAGCAATAATGGGGATGCATTGTCTGAAAGGATTTAAAACCAACAATAAAAGGAACTAAAAGTTGGTCATCTTTTTATTATCACAATGGACTAGAAATTCTAAACAATGTCTGTGGTTGAAACACTCCTCCTTATCAGAGTGGACCCACCCTCCCCCTTGGCATACTGCTGTAATAAGTTCTCCATATCAATTAAGATAATTTTCTTTTTAAGTACTTTAAATAACCATCAATTACATAGAAGAATGTCATGCTCTCATTTGATCACAAACCCTGGTTTTTATGAGAATCAAATAATTCTTTTTTTTTTCTTTAAAAGATTTTATTTATTTATTTGTCAGAGAGAGAGGGAGAGAGCAAGCAAGCACAGGCAGAGACAGAGGGAGAAGCAGGCTCCCTGCTGAGCACGGAGCCTGATATGGGACTCTATCCCAGGACGCTGGGATCATGACCTGAGCTGAAGGCAGCCGCTTAACCAACTGAGCCACTCAGGCGTCCCAGAATCAAATAATTCTAATGGCACAATTTATCCCTGAAACATTTCTATAACTCTGTTGTGCTTTTATAACATTGAGGAATAATCTGGGTATTTTCAAATAAATAGGGTTTTATTGTCTCTGACCAAGTCTGTGAACACAAGTTTCCATCCAAGAATCTTCATGATGTGAAGGTAAGTATAAGATAAACTTATTGTTTGCTTGTTTTCATTTTTGGTATTGTGGGATTATTTCAAAAGACCCAAGGGTATAGCAAAGGGTTAGCGATATTGTCTTTGGAAGAAATGGCTTTAGGATTTATGCTATTGTTTCCAAGAAGAGCTTTCTGGTTTCTAGTTGCCATTTTCATCAACCTTGACCACCTACCATGTATTTATTTATGCCCTCTCCTTTTCCTCTACCAAAATCACTTACTGTCACCATCAAACTGAGCATTCAACCAAACCATCTGGACAGAAGAACCAAAAGCAAAAAGCTCTTTTAGGAGAAATGAATTTTCATCCTCATCCTTGATTGTTAAAAGATTAGACCCTACAAAAGAGATACACAATAAATAAAGCAAGCATTTGTGTTTATGTGTAATACAGTTAAAAATACAGTTAAAAAAATGTCTCCTATACCATAATTTGTTAAGTTCAGTCTTTGCAGAGTGAAAATTTCTGTTGTAAATAAGTGATTTTTGATTAAAAATTTAAAAGTTATGGCACATTTATTAAAAGACACAAGGTTGTACTTAAGAAGTCAAAACATAGAGTGTTAATTTTAGGAAACTAAAAATTTATAATTCAAATGCATTCAAAAGGAGCATTTTCTTGGGAAAGTGTAGTATTCTGAAACATCATCTTAGGTTTTCAAATTCTATCCTGGACATTGAATTTCATAGATAAACCATCCCCAAACAAGCAAATTTAATAGTATTTATTTTTTCAATTTTTTTTTTGTTGTTCCTAAAGTCACTAAATAATCAGACAAATGAAGAAAACCACATTGTTTACGGAAATGCCAAGAAGGAATGCATTGAAAGCATTTTACCATCACAAAACAATTACCTTCCTTTTTGCAAAATTCATGAGCAGCCTCAAAACTCATACTGTTTAGGACTGTAGAAAAACTGTAGCAATTACTTTTGAATTTTATCCAGGGAATAGATGTTTCTGAGCAGAACTCTGGGTGTCCAAATGGTTTTGTTTCTATGAACAAAAATCAGTTATGATTTTAGGGTGGTGACTGGGTTCATTTATTAGGATAAACATTGCATTAAATTATATGACAGACTGAGATAAATATGTGTAATGAGATTTTCATGGTAATATTCTGAAAGAGTGGGTTTAATATAAATGATTATAAAAGCAAGACTGGTTTGTAGCATTTCTGGCAGAAATAATCTTTACCTACACATGACAGGGTATATTAATGCATAACTTCTTAGCCTTAGTTTGGGTGCAGCATGGGTGAGGGTGGCTGTCTTTGTGTTTATAATTGGTATCCTAAGGGTTGGAAAAACTGGGGGATGTGATTTGTGGAAATACTGGAAACTGAATGAAGTCAGTAAGAGGCACTTCCAAATGTACAAAATATGTTCTGTGCAATGCTGAATATTATAGATTTAGCAAATCATTACCTGTCAATCAACCTATGAGGAAAAATAATGCATTCAAGAAAATAACATAGCATAACAAAACATCATACATAACTAAGGGAAAACTCAGGTGGACTTTGCTTTAGTGGCCAAGCATGAGAGTCAAATCCATGCTGAGATCCTAATTGTGTATGACTGTTGGCATGTTACCTATCCTCCTCACACTTTGGTTTCTTTATCTATAAAGAGAGAGCTAAGAACAACAACTTTCTTACATGAGAAATTTATTAAAAAAATTTTTTTTTTCTTCTTAGTAATCTCTACACCCAACATGGGACTCAAACTTCTGACCCTGAGCTTAAGAGTTGCATGCTCTAGGGGCGCCTGGGTGGCTCAGTGGTTAAGCCTCTGCCTTCAGCTCGGGTCATGATCTCAGGGTCCTGGGATGGAGCCCCCGCATTGGGCTCTCTGCTCAGCGGGGAGCCTGCTTCCCCTCTCTCTCTCTGCCTGCTGCTCTGCCTACTTGTGATCTCTCTCTGTATCTGTCATATAAATAAATAAAATCTTAAAAAAAAAAAAAAAAGAGTTGCATGCTCTACTAACTGATCCAACCATTGTGTCCCTACACAAGCAGTTTAAATGAGCTAGTGCCTGACACTTCTTAAGTACTCAATAAATGCAAGACTATTGAAAAGGGAAGGATAACTTTTATGGTGTTTTAGAAGCAGAGTTACCTTTTCCTTCATACTTGCTCTTAATGCAGGTTTCCAGCCTAATTTCTCATCTCTCCTTACAGGTACCCTGTCACGCAGGTAAATCACAACACAAGCTTTGCTTTATACATGTCCAGTCCTTTCTTCCTTCCATGTCTTTGCCTAAACTTTCCTGTTCAGAATGCCTCTCCACGTCCCATCATTGTCTGACTACCTCCCGTCTATTCTTCAAGGCCAGTCCCCATAGTAATGTCCTTCAAGAAGGCTTTCTACTTATTCTCAAGTGGATATGATGTGTTCTCTCTCCTGATAACCCCCACAACACTTGCTACCTCTTTTGCATTATTTGGTAGCCCTGCCTGGCATAATAGTTATTTGTCTGAACATCCACCTAACAGACCAGACAGAGGTTTCTTGAGGGCAGATACTTCTTATTACTCTTACTCATAGCTCCTGCTTAGCACAGTGCCTTGCATACAGTAGGTTCCTAGTATGTTTTTTGTTGAGTTGAATAGAATTGAACCTACCAGTAGGTACATGACAAATTGCTCCTTGAAGAAATGACTCACAGGCTGTGCTACTCCAGCGCCCACTGGTGTCAGCAAAAACACAGTCACCCAAGATGGATGACTCATCATCTTTCCAAAAAGTGAAGGAAGATTTGGTTCCATCAGACCAGTCAAAATTAAGACCATTCTGTGGAGGGAAATTGAACCATCATTTCCTTGCTTGGACTGCTGGTGGCTTTACCCACTGCTGTTTGAGCAGCCCTTACTTCACACATAGATTTATATTTCCACATCTAGACTTCTTTTTCAGGGGGTCTAGGACAGCTTGTGAATATGGCCTGACAAAAAGAAATAGAATTATCTGTCACAATAGTATCTTTTTTGGCTTTGGGAATCCTTGGTTCCCTACCACCATAACTTTCCAGTAAGCAATTGGAGTGAAGTTGATCAATATCTTGTTGTTGACACCAAAACAAGTTTCAGATTGATCAAAGATTCATACATGAAATTGAAAACATAAGTGCCTAAGAGAACTTGGCTAAATATTTTATCCTTTTGGTGTGGGGAAAATCTTTTCAAGTCCAATACAAAATCCAGAGGCTGTAATACAAAAGTGACTACATGAAGTTAAAACATTCTGAATGCAAAAATACAGTAAACAACCATAAAATACCATTCTCTCACCTATCCCTATGGCAAGTATTAAAATTTTGACAATAGTATTGATAAGGATATGAAAAAAATGACATCATGGTTGTTGGCATGTAAGTCAATACAAACTTTTGGTGGGCAATATAGCACTCTCTCTTAAAATTTAAAGTGTGCTTAGCAATTTCACTTCTAGAAATTTATCCAACTTGCACAAAGATGTTTGTGTTATTGTAGTTGTGAAAAACTGCAAACCCCCCCCCCAAATTTCTATTCAGGGGAGAATGATGTGGTATATCCTTATGTAGTCCTGTCGCAAAGAATGTGTTAGATTTTTATGTGCTCACATGGAAAGCTGTACCAGGTATATTAAGCAAAAAGCAATTTTAAGGACAGAACATGTAGTATGACCTCATTTGTACTTAAAAAACGATATAGATATTAATTCATTATGTATATATATGTGCATATGTAGAACATTTCTAAATTATGCACAAGAAACTGTTTGCAAGTGATTCTCTTTGGGGAGTAGAACCAGAGGTTGGGATAGAATAGATAGATTTTACTTTTCATTACTTTGAGAACATAATACTTTTACTTAAAAAAAAAAAGAAAAAACTAAAAATGTCTTCCTTTCCAAAATACATCCCTAAAGGGAGAGAAAACCTACATGTTAAATTCCAAGGGGGTACTCAATTAATTAATAATCACATTTCTAGGCAGGAAGCATGATCCATTTTTCTTGGGGATTTCTTAAATGCAACAAATTACTCAAATGCAAGTACTTGAGTTTAAGATGTGTTCCATTGCCCACATGAGGCAGGATCCCCATATGCTCAGAAATTTTCAGAGAACCTTTGAAGGGCATTAATTCCCAGAAATTAGGCAAGTGGATGTAAACTCTTAAAAAGGTGTATACCTATAATTTGTAGTCATGGATTCTTCATAAGGTTGGTCAGTAGTTATTCTATAAACCAATTACTTAAATGTTACATTTACTATAGTTTCTGGGAAACTTTTGGTGTCAATTTTAGTGGCCATATGACTAAGGAAGTAGATGTGAAACTTACTTATGCAGGTATGTTCCAAGGAATTTAAGATACCTACATCTGCAGTGAATAGTCCAATCCAATGGGCATGTCCTATCCTGTTGAGGATAACAGTGAGGAAGGACTGGTGATACTGATCTGTAATGCTGGCCAGTTCTGCTCCATGCATTAGGCAGGTTTTTATTGCTGTATACCAAGTTATATTTGCATTAATTATTTTATAAGTTCTGTTCCCATATTCCAAGATATTGGGGACTGGATACATATCAGATGTATTTACACTGTGTCCAGAGGTATCTAGAACAAGAACAACAGAAGTCATTTTTAGCATCTTGTTGAGAAAGGGGGAGGCAAAGCTTACTTTGGATCCCTGCCATAATGGCCCATTCTGTGGTTAACATCAGAGTTTTCCTTCCCAGAACTATTTCAAAATGAGGATAATATCTGAAAGCATAGGCGATGCTTAAGAATGAGAACAGTTAGGAAATGTAATGCATGAGTGTCTTTAAAAGTATACACATATAGTTAACCATTTCTAGATTTCCTATTTTTTTATTGTCGTTTTTTAAACTGACCACTTTTTGATGGAACTGATCTCCTTAGGCAGGTTTTATCCCACTACCTACACCCAACCTAACACATACTGCTCTGGCAGAACTTAGTACTTACTAAGAGAATATTGACATGTATTATGGCATCATATACAATGTTGCAAATATAATTTTACAAGTATATATTATCAAATACCACCCTTTATTAAATTTGAGATTGCATGATAGTTGTTATCATGTTTAATGTTTACATGTATAAATTCTAAAAATAAGTTTAAAAATTACATTAATAAACACTTAAAATATACACAGTTCCATAAAGACTTACTATTAATATGTCACCTGTCAGAGTCAAGATTTACAAATTAAAAGGCAAGGTTTTCCCAGACATGATCAGTGGTGCTTTCTTTTTCATGAGTGACAGATTATGTGACAATGAAGCCTGTGTTTTTACATGCAAGGTATTTCCTCTTTAATATGTGGACTTGCCTTTTGTTCTATACTGTATTATGTACTAAGATAGGCTAGTTTTAGAAAACCCTAAATAGAAAAACAAGGTAAGAATTTCTGAACTGTCTGATCCAAAGTAGCTGGGATATTTCCCAGCTGGTTTTACTACATTTGGGGTTGAAAAAGAGCATGATGAGGTGTGGATAGGATGGAAGACCTGAAAATCAATGCTAGTCCTGACTACGCAGGGCTAAGTGACCTTGGGAAAATATGTCATCCCTCTGAACCTCAAATTTCTGTTCTATAAGAGACAAATAAGTTCTTCCTTAGAGGGGTGTGGATAGAATTCAGAGATAACCATATAAGGCACTTATTGGAACTCAGTATTTGGAGCATAGCACCTGGAACACAACAGGTGTTCAGTAAATGTTGATTCTTTATGCCAAGTAAAAAATGGCAAAATGGGAATTTGACTTTTACCTGAAAATGTGACCTCAACATAATAGTAGTACATTTTGTAAAACCAAAGTGAAATTAATCTATTTGCCCACCAAATTTGCCAACCAAATAACCTATTTGCCCACCAACCTGTTTATCCTTTACTAGAGGTCTGTTTGCCAGCCTATGTACCAAGTCTAAAGTTATTATTATTATTTTTTAACCCAATATAGTATAGGGATGCGCTGGGGGTTAAGTGGCTGCCTTCAGCTGAGGTCATGATCTTAGGGTTCTGGGATCAAGTTCCACACTGGGATCCTTGCTCGGTGGGGAATCTGCTTCTCCCTCTGCCTGCCGGTCCCCGGTCCCTTGTGCACGCCCTCTTTCTCTCTCTGACAAATAAACAAAATATTAAAAAATAAAAATGTTTAAAAACCCAGTATAATACCCTCGTAGATTTTTAAAAATGATAATAATTAGTAAGATTAAGGTAACTGAGGTTTTTCATATATGTGGCCTAAATACCAATTCAACTGTTTCCCCCGTTACGTATCTGTATTTTCACACATATAAAATTCTCTCATTATAATTGATTTCATCAAACTTTAAGCCATAGTGATTTTGAGCAACATAATTTTGCCATCCATTGACCTAAAAAAGAAATACCTATTGGAAACCAAGTCCCAAATTGGGGCTCTTGACTCTGTCCTTTTCTCCCTGTTATGTAGAAACATTTATCTTTCAGGCAGTTAGACTTTAGGGTCTAAGTCCAATGTAAGCACATATTTATATGGCAAATAAAGAAGCAGAGCAGAATTTGGGCATTTATTGTAGGCTACAAAAATTTGTGTAGTTAAATAATATTTTTAAATAATAATAGACACAACTGTCATTTGTGAATATGCTGGCAACTTGCTAAGCATTGTGTGTGTGTGTGTGTGTATGTGTGTGTGTAGAAGGAGAGAGAGAGAGAAAGAGAGAGAGGGAGACTGTGAGACAGTAATTATCCCACTGACAGATGTGGAAATTAAGTTCAGAGACAATAAGAAACTTCACTGGCAGCTATGTACAGAGGTGGGGAAGGAGGGGTGTGTGAGCTCCAATGCCTATGCTCTCAACCACAGCTACTTTGTACTTTTATATGTCCAAAAGAACATTGTTAGTCCCAAAAATATCAGAGAGAGAAAGTGGTCAGAGTTTAAAGAAGTAGAAAATTTAAAGTAGAGATCAACATCAAGGTCATAGAATAGAATCATTGTCTTTAACTGAGAGACCTTGAATATGTTTTCTAAGCCTCAACTTTCTCATCTGTAAAATGGGGAGACTTTTACCTACTTTTTTGCCTTAATGTTTCTGAAGCCAAGGCACAGTGGCAGGTATATCACAGGTGTGTAACTGCATGGTATATTGATATTTCTTTCCCTACAAGACTCTACTCTTCTCATAATACTCTTGCTATAACTGACTGGGTATCTTCTTTTAGTTCCTGACTATTACTATGTTTAAGTGATAACTGTGAATTAGGAAACAGGGCTTCCCTGCAATTGCTTTTCTGGGGATGATACTTAGTACGTTAAAGAGTTCACATGCATGTAACACTAAGAGATATAATTAATATTCCAAGTAAGTATATATACAATAGGCTGCCCAGAGTTCCACCCAGCTCCTGCCACAAACTATGGTCTTCTAGAGTAGCATGGTACAGGGAAGCCTTGCACTTGGTGAAAGCATGAGATACGAGCTATTGTTGTTGTTCTTGCTGTTTTTATTTTTATTACTCAAGTCACTTATAGTGCATCCGCCTTGATCATCAACGCTACTGACTATGTGTAATAGTATGGTATTTGTATTTCACTCCAAAATTCACTGGAGGTTCTGATCTAGAAACACGCTACATGCCATATTTAGCCACATATTTAGCCTAACATTTTAGGTAAATGGGTGGCAATTTAGCCACCAGCATTTTTAGGTTTCCAAGAAAGCAGGAAATATTTGTTTATTTCTCTGATTCTTTTCCAACATCTTCTTAATGTCTTTTTCATTACCCGAATATACTCATAAACCCAGAACAAAGCAGTAAAGCCTTTTAATGTGGCCAATATGGATGCATAAATGTGGTCATCTCTCAAGTGGTCTCTGTAGTCTTTAGAACCCCAATAAAGGGTATAATCCTGGGGTAGTGGAGATTAAATGAGTGATTATATGTAAAACTCAAAAAGTAAGTGCCTGGCACTGTTAGCTATGAAATGACAGTCATATACTATGTAAAACAAATATGGAAGAGAAGAGTGGGGCATAGAGATGAAAGGAATAAAAAAGCAACTATTTCTTACCCTGCATTTTTTCACAAACAAACCCATGACCTTCTATTCCACAGTCTTCAAAATACCATTTTCCAGTGAAATGAAAATTAGGATTACTTGATAGCAAGGCACAGAGAGGAATATGTTTTTGAGCTTCAGTGGTGTTATGACTTGGAATCTTTAAAAAGATACACATGTTTAAAAAAAGGGGTAACATATAGCATTATTATAACACTGACATTTTTATTAAGGACAATTTAAAAATTCAAACACTATTATTGCTTTATTTGCATTTAGCAAACCTGGTCACAGATCACTTCATAACCTATAAAATAAATAATTTTGTGATAGTAACAACATTAATGGAACACATGAAAAAGATATGTAATTACATTATTAAAATTAATATATTAATAACAGACATAAAAATTTATGCCTATTAAAGTATAGGAAGTGAGAAAACACTTTAGTAAATATCAAATAGGATCTCTTGCTAAACAATTTCTAAAAAATAAATCTGAAAACTTACATTTATTACATCAAATGGAGACCAGTTAGAGTATGCCACAGGCTTTCCATTTACCCATTTTTCATAATTATCATTTTGTAACCCTATCCATACATTAGTGGTCTGGCCAAAAAGATTCATAGTAATGAAAGCTGAAAAATATGAATACATTATCAAATTTAATACCATATACACCATTTGGGTAATTATTGAATTCTGTTTATAGCTGTGATTTTAAATGACAGCAAACCTTAATTACCAATCAAATGTAGGAACTTGTTACTTTGTTCTTATTAAGGGAACGCAGCCTCTTTCACTTCTGTTTCAGTTTAAATTGACACACATTAGCTGGCTAAACCTGGGACTTCATCATATCATTAACAAAACTATTTCCAGTGTTCTTTCAGTGCCTTTCTAAACAAAAGAGGATTTATCTATTATACTTAAACTGAAGTATACAATTGCCTAAATACCAAATACAAGCAAGCATACAGGTAAATCTAAAGGGATCTAAAATTATATCATGCAATTATAAAAGAATATACCTCAGATTATTTTAGCCATTTTGAAATAAAAATGATAAATATGTCCTTATTTTTTTCCACTGCTACTGGGGAGACAAAGCTTCCAAAAATCAGCAGTTTATAAACAATGCAATGTACTTTTACAGATGTCATGATATAAGCCTTATAGGTTAAACTGAAAATTTATGTGTCATCAGTAATATAATACTTAAAATGTGGATTTGGAAATATTAGTATTTGGGGGGAACATTTAAATAAATATTTGAATAAAAATGGTTATTTTTGCCTGATTGAACATTGAGTACTCTACCTTGCTCCACCTCATTTTCAATGGCGACTAGTGTTCCCCCTTCTTCAACACAGAAATCTTGAGCGGATGTCCAGTTCTTCCAATCACTTGGGTCTTTGGGGATTTTCACCAAAAGGCACTTTTGAAAAACATCAAAAAAAGCATTCATTTCCATATTTTTCTAAAAGAGTTAAAAACCTCCCAAAGACACTGAGGATCAATTTTTAGAATTCTTTATAATTTTCTGTAACAGAAATGACTCATTTTTTTCTTTGAGCTGCTCCAAAGGTATGAAAGTAAAACAGAGGACCAGCTTTTAGGGTAAGTCAATGTTTGCATGCATTTCTATCCAGCAGGAACAGAAACAAGGATGTGTTTTGTTATGCAGGATATCAGAACAATGTCTTCTGCTCAGTGAAAAATAGTATTCCTTTTAAAAAAAATTTGGAGGTAGCAATTAACAGCTTAGTTCAATTTTATTTACAGAACACTTCCTCACTTTATTATTATTATTTTTTAAAGATTTTATTTATTTATTTGACAGACAGAGATCACAAGTAGGCAGAGAGGCAGGCAGGGAGAGGAGGAAGCAGACTCAATGCTGAGCAGAGAGCCCGATGTGGGGCTCGATCCCAGGACCTGAGATCATGACCTGAGCAGAGGGCAGAGGCTTTAACCCACTGAGCCACCCAGGCGCCCCCACTTCCTCACTTTAAATGAGAGAGGAATACTAGGGAATCAAACCATGTCAGGTATTTAAATTCATTAATTCCTTGAGTTAGCTGTGTGGTTTGTAAGTCCATGAGGAAGAGCCAGAAAAGAAAAAAATGAGCACAGCTGGAAGGGAAGCAAGGGCAGACCCAAGGAAACCTAGGACAGAGAAACAGAAAGGAGGGTGGCCAATAGTGTCAATGGAACCTAAAAAGAAGGCTGTGGGATTTGGCAGTGAGAATTGTTTGTTACTCATGAGACAATCATGTCTGTAGCATGGCAGGGTTAGTCATTATGGGGTGAGAAGTGGAACTGTAACTACTGGGCAGGTCAGGAAGGGTCAGTGAAACTTAAACTTGTTAATAGGGCCAGGTGGAATCAGGGGAGAGGGAGAGAGAGAAAAGAAAGGCTATAGGAGATCAGGCAAGTTCCAGAGAAGTCAGGAGAGACTGTAAACAAAGGATATTCCATGTAAACTATTCTCTTATCAATGAACACAGGCAAACCCAGTCATTGATAGGTAGATCTCAATATTTCATCACTGAAAAAACTCCAGTTACAAGATAATTCTAGGCTAGTGTGGAAGCCCACACTTGAGAGAGAATCCTTCCCCATCCTCCTTTGGAAAGACATCTTTCCTCATCCTTTAATTTCTGTATTTCAGTACCCCAATCCTTCCCCGTCATTATAAACTCCCTAAATAGCAGAAAGATTCGCTCTTCTTTGAACATCACAACAAAGAAGTTCACCAGTAAATATTTATGGAACATAATAAAAGCCAACAGACCCCTAAGTAGTTGTTAAATGACATTCTCAGGCATTCCAGATTTAGTCCAGTGATTCTCAAAAGGGAGCATTCAGTAATGTTTGGAGACATTTTTGGTTGTCACAGCTCAAGGGGGGGGAGCTTTACTATTGGTGGGTAGAGTACAGGGATGCTGCTAAACATTCTATAATGCACAGGTCAGTCCCCTCATAACAAAGACCTATCCAGCTCCAAATGTCAATAGTGCCCAGGTAGTTCTTTTCAGAACATAATTCTGATCATGTCACTCTTCAATTTAAAACTATTAGGGAGGGGCGCCTGGGTGGCTCAGTGGGTTAAAGCCTCTGCCTTCGGCTCAGGTCATGATATCCTGGGATCGAGCCCCATATCAGGCTCTCTGCTCAGCAGGGAGCCTGCTTCCCCTCTCTCTCTGCCTGCCTCTCTGCCTACTTGTGCTTTCCGTCTATCAAATAAATAAAATAAAATAAAAAAAAAACTATTAGGGATTTTCCATAAATACATACATACATACATAATGAATAAAACTGTTAAGGATTGTCTATTGTTTTCAAGATAAAAACCAGAAACACTGATGTAGCCTGGAGTTACCAACTAACAGAAGTACATTTCCAATTCTTCTGGTCCTCTTTACCTTGTTTGCTTCACAAAGAAAGGGAATTGGCTTTAAAGGATTTTAATTTTATAACAACTATTCCTTTATCTATTTCCTTTCATTTTGTCTCTTTTCTCTAATTACAAAGTCCAAAGAGTGGCACACACTAATTATTAGGCAGTCTTATCATTTAATGTGAATTCACCTTGTGTTCAGATAGTCACACTAATGAACCATTTATAAATACCAATGAACTTCATTGGTTCAGTTAGCTCAATAAATCTTTCCAGAAAACATGCACATACTCCCCTACCCTACTCTCTTACTCCCCATCCCCCGATGTTTGCCTCAGCCACCATTTACTATCTTGACTATTTCCTATTACCACAACTTCATTGTTTCTAAAAAAAAAAGACAAACCCCAAAACATATTTACTAACACAGTTTGAAATGGTGTCATTAGTAATTAAAGCAAGGTAGTAAAATGAAGTACAGCACTCTTAATTTTATATTGTTTATTTACTAACGAATTTGTAAAATGTGATCAAGTTTAATGCATCTCTTATTATCCCTGTGAATTAAGGATAGCCTACTGTATTGCAAACAAGTTTTGAACATAAGATTCTTTTTTTTAAATCTCAAAGTCATTTCCAGTTCAAAATTTGAAAGTGGAATTTATGACCTTTCCCCCAAACTTGGTCCTTTTCCAGTGTTCTTACTGATGTTGACTGGCAAAGTCAGCCATGTATTTATATAAGCTCGAAACCTGGGAATCTCTTTGCCTTCCCACTCTATCCACTTTTCAGTTACCCTTTACACATACATCCCATTTCTCAGAGCCTTCCCCCATTCTTCCCATTGCTGCCATATCACTGTCTCTGCCTTCACTATTTTAGCCCAAACTACTTCTCTCTTGCCTGGATTATTACAGTAGTTTCCCAACCACTCTTAAAACCTTCCTCATCCTTGCCTTCCTCACATCTGTCTTTGCTATTGTAGCATGAATGATTCTTTTCAAAACTCAGTCCTGGTGTGTCCTTAAAACCCTTGAGGAGCTTCCTATTGTTCTTAGGATAAAAACAGAAACTCTTTTTCATTTCACTTTTCACATGCTAGTTCTCAATGCTTCCTTTAGTTTCTTCAGTAGGTCCATTCGCTCTCACCACAGGCCTTTGGCACACCCTGTACTCCCCTGCTTTTAATGTTTCCTGTCCTTCTGACTACTTCAGTCAGGTTCTTCTTAAAAACTTTTACAGAACTATGTAACTCCCTTTCATCGCATGTGTTACAGTTAGAGAGTTACACTCCTGATTGGTTTGCTAATGTTTGTTCCCCCTCTAGTCTGTAAACTACAAAAGAGAAGGGTTTTTGTTTGTTTTTCCTTACCATCAAATTATCAGTATCCAACATAGTTAAATGAATGAATGAATAAAGTGCTGATAATGTGAATACTTCTTTTTTTAGAAAAGAGGAAAGTATCTTTTAAAGGAAAAGCTATGTTATGTATGAAATCAAATTTTGGCTAATTCCAAACTAGATGTGCAAAGCAGCCATTAGCACTCAATCCAGATCCTTGTATAAAAACATGTGAATGGGACACCTGAGTGGCTCAGTCAGTTAAGCGTCAGCCTTCTGCTCAGGTCATGATCACAGAGTCCCAGGACCAAGCCTTGCATTGGGCTCCCTGCTCAGCGGGGAGTCTGCTTCTCCCTGCTCTTCCCCCCACAGCCCTGCTCCTGTTCTTTCTCTCTCCCTCACTCACTCTCTCTCTCTTTCTCAAATAAATAAATAAATGTATAAATAAATAAATAAATAAATAAATAAATAAATAAATAAATCTTTAAGAAATATGTGAGTAGAAGCATAAGAGTTAACCTATTATACACACAAGCACATGCACACTTAGAATTTTTCCTGCTTACAGCTCTGCTGTGACAAGTGTCTTAGATGACTCACTCTTTTAGGGGTAATCCCAGGCTAAGCCTCATATATAATCAAACATAGAGGAAATAGTTGATGAAACATTAGAAAAGATGCTTAACTTCTGGTAGCTGAGTTTTAAAACTCTTAAAGGTGGATAATTAGTCAAACAACTAGGACTTTTGTCTTAGAAAAAAAACCAAAAAAATTATTTCCAGGAAAATGACAAACAAGAAGCAAAATTTAGTGGGACATACCATACTGATGCTCATTCAGAATTGTGATGTGAAAAATGTCTGTCATTGTTACCTCTCAGTTTTCCTTCTGTAACTTTGTTAATCAAGGGAGCCATCCCCACAGGGCTCTCCTCCTCTCCATTTTCAATCCTTCTATTACCAGTTTTTCTAATGATCTGATAAGCCCACTTATTCAAGGTATAGATGACAGATGAGGCAATCTCAGAAATATTGCCCTTAAAAAAATAGAGTCAAGGCAAAGGTGTGAGACTCAAATGGTGGAATTTTAGCTATCTTAATGTAGGGGAAGGCCCGGTGGGTGGACACTTGGGGACCGTGAAACCTCACCCTGGGAAAGATCTCTTTTTTCAGGTAGTCTGCTGTGACAGTATTTAGTAGTCAAATCCTCTGAATGATTCAAAGACCAAGTTGTGCTACTGTTGCATTGCTGGACAAATATTGGCTACCCATTTGAATAACCAAGGGAGCTTTTAGAAAACACTGATCCGTAGATCCAATGCAGATTAATTAAATCAGAATCATTAGGATGCCCCTGCACCTTGACATTTTTAAAAAGCTCATGGGCTGATTCTAAATATTTTATCAGGGCTGTGAACCACTAATTTGGCTATTAGTTATCAATAAAGATTTTTTTAAACTTTGAGCTACACAAGGATTTTTAATCCTGCTCCAATCCTGCTTCAGAAAGTCTCCTCTCATGTGTGTGTTTGTGCTTTACTCATGCCCCTTTCTATTCCTTTCAAAGGAGGCATTCACTTGCTCTCCTGCCCTGAATCTGCTCCACCATTACTGCTACCATGCCTCTATACATACATACTCAGTATGCTTACACAAGAGAAAACATGGACTGGAGTTCACTGTGCAGATGAAGAAGTTTGGAGAGAGGATAATCAAGTCCTGAACCAAAAACAACCATTGAGAGTTTCTGAGAATTATTTCTCTAATGCCGAGGATTTGATTTGCTAAGAATTTCCTTAAAGTATCCTCTTTTATAATGGGAGAAATTGTGATTAGTAACTAAAACAGTTGTGTTCATACTTTGGGGTTGCTCACTGTCTGTAGCAAAAGTGTGATTTTGAGATAAGCTAGGCATTCCTTTGTGGCTTTTCCATATAGAGCACTCCAGGATGCATCTTTTCTAATAGTCGCAAGGTACAAAAATTAACTGAAAATAAACCAAAACTTTAATATAAGAGCTAAAACTGTAAACCTCTTAGAAGAAATATAAGAAGTAAAATTTTATGACCTTGGGTTTGGCAACCTATCCTTAGATATGGCACCAAAAGCATGAATAACAAAAGAAAAATTAGATAAATTGGACTTCATTAAAATTAAAACTTCTGTGCATCAAAGGACATTAGAAGAGGCAACCTATAGAATGGGAGAAAATGCTTGCAAAACATGTATCTGATAGGAGCTTAATATCTAGAATATATAAAGAACTCCTACAACTCAACAATAAAAAGACAAATGACTGAAATAAAACTGGGCAAAGGACTTGAATAGACATTTTTCCAAAGATAGTATACAAGTGTCCAATAAGCACATGGAAAGATACTCAGTATCTTTAGCCATTAAGGAAGTCTACATCAAACCACAATGATATAATACTAGACATGCACTAGGATGGCAATAATAAAAAAGATAATAACAAGTGTTAATGATGTGGAGAAGGGGCACCTGAGTGGCTCAGTCTGTTAAGTGCTGCCTTCGGCTTTGGTTGTGATCCCAGGGCCCTGGGATTGAGCCCCAAGCTGGGATACCTGCTCAGTGGGGAAGTCTGTTTCTCCCTCTGCCCCTCCCCCTGCTTACACGCTCTCTCTCTCAAATAAATAAATAAAATCTTAAAAAAAAAAGATGTGGAGAAATTGCTACCATATAGTTCTGGCAGGCTTGTAAAAATGGTTTAACCACATGAAAAACAGTTTACTGGTTCCTCAAAAAGTTAAACATAGAATTGGTATATGATATAGCAATTCCATTCCTAGATATATATACCCCAAAGAAGTGAAAACAGGGACTCCACTAGATATCTGAATGCCACTGTTCACTGTAGAGTTATTCACCATAACCAGAAAGTAGAAACAACCCAAGTCCATCAACAGATGAAAGGAAAAACCAAATATGACATGGAATATTATTCAGTCATAAAAAGGGATGGAGTTCTGATATATGCTAAGAATATGAATAAACTTTGAAAACATTATGTAGAGTGAAATAAGCCCAAAACAAAAGGAGAAATATTGTATGAATTCACGTATATAAAATATCTAGGCAGGCAAATTCACAGAGATAGGAAACAGATTAGAACTCATCAGGGCTGGAGAGAGGGGGATTGGGAGTTATTGGTTAATAGTTACACAGTTTCTGTTTGGGATGATGATAAATTTGGGAAATAAAGAGGATAGTTGAACAACGTTGTGAATGTAATTAATACTACTGAACTGTATACTTAAAAATTGTTAAAATGGCATATTTTATTTTGAATATATGCTACCACAGTAGAATAGCTTAAAAGAGAACTAATTGTCAAAAATTTTAATTCAAAACTCAGTTTTCTGTTGAATACTCCTACATTTTTTATATTGAAATGTATAACTGGTAGATTTTATAATTTGGGAAAATAGGAATCAGACAGAAAATACTAACTATTAAAAATGTATCTCAATACCGTAAAGTTTTAGAAAACAACTATATTTTAGAAGATATCTCATAGTGCCACCAGATTGTATCATGGGGCTTATTCTTAAATTCTCATATGAAATACACCAGTAGAAAAGAGACAAGACTACCAGACTCAAAGGTCAGAAAACCTGAAGCTGATTCTCAACCTGACATTTATTTGCTGTGAAGTTTCAGAAAAAGAACACTATGTTATTAGTCTTGGTCTTCTTATATAAAAGAGGGGATAACAATTCTGTGTACTTAAACAATTAAATAAAATAAGATATATACCTGTGATCACCTAGAAAAACTCTTAGCCACAAGGTGGAAGAAACCCAAATGTTCATCAGTGGGTGAGTAGAAAAACAAAATATGGTATATACATATAGTGGAATATTACTCAGTCTCAAAAAGGAAGGAAATTCTGACATATGCTCTAACATGGATGAACTTGGGAGACAATCTGCTTAGTGAAATAAACCAGTCACAAAAAGATAAATAATATCTTATCTCTAGTATCTAAAGTAGTCACATTACTAGGAACAGAAAGTAGAATGGTGGTTGCCAGAGGCCAGGGAAGGGGGAACGGAGGATTATTGTTTATTGGATTTAGGGTTCCAGTTTTACAAGATGAAAAAGGGCTGCAGATTCATTGCATAACAATGTGAATATACTTAGCACTATTGCACTATACACTTAATGGTTAAGATGGTAAACTCTATACTATGTGAATATTACCACAATTTTAAAAAGTCAATGCCGAATATATATTAGATGCTCAACAAATGCATATAAAATCCAAATGGCCCCATATCACAAATTAACAATGAGAAGAAGTTCACGTAGAAGAGAAGGCTCTGCCAAATGTAACTGAACATACAGATTGAAAACGGGCTGTCCACAAAGAGCAATTTCTTATTAGCATATTAAATTATGACACAGTTTGGGTTTTTCCATTATCAAAGAATGAAATATTTATAATTTGGGATGCATTTTAATTACTTCCACCTAAGGCCTATAAAGTTATTTTATTATAAAACATAAGGAGTGGAGGGAAAGTTTTGGCCTTAATTGGAGGCAGTATCAGAAATAATAAATCTGGTTTAAATATCCCCACTGGCAATTAAAAAAAATGTTTCAATTCTGCAAAGAAGCACCAGCTTTATGAGGCTCAAGATGACATTGACTGAGTTACATTATTAGTGGGTCAATTCACAAGGCGGGGCGGAGCTCTGTGCCTGCTCCAGGCAGGGAAGACACAAAAGGAGAAGGTGGAGACTACCCTCTGGAGTTGACAGCTCATTTGGGGGCAGGGCCTACTTACACAGGCTGGCATGCATCATGCCTAAAGAAAGATTCACACAGCACAATGAATGACTGTGTCAATAGCAAAAACTAAGTATACAAATGAAGGGTGGTGCCACGGCTGTTTCCTTATTCCTAGAGGTTTGCTCCTACCTACACTGAAAACTCTATCTTGAAAGCTGTGACCAAAAAAAATTCCAGGTCCTAATGGACAACTCCTGGTTTTTCAAGGCCACACCCACTGTTTGATTATGTTCTAAAATAAACATCTAAAAAACAGAAACAAAGGCAACATTTTGAAAAAGAATTTACCTTATAGTTAAAATATAGCCATCCTCTGGGACATGTTCCGTGTTGTTTTGTAGTATCTTCCTCTTTCTCTATGATCCAAACCTTCTTTCGCTTACAGATGCTAGGCATAGAAATGGAACACTCTTCACTAGACCATAGTCCTAGAAGAGTAAATGGGTTAGAAATGACATGAAACAATGCTGGCTCTTAGTAGGTGTTCATTATCACATTTTTATGACTGCTGGTGGTTTAACATAATTTTTTAGATCTAGAAATTCAACTAAACTGTTAATGGTAGAGTTCTCTAACAATAAGAACAAACCGGGCAGGGTGCTAAATCAGTAAATATAATTCAAGAATGTAGGAATTTTGCAAATGCAAAGCAGA